>JACSCI010000536.1:0-31291 GCA_016801065.1 Sceloporus tristichus | reverse complement strand
ACATCAGAGAGTCCACACAGGAGAGAAGCCACACAAATGCCAGCATTGTGGGAAATGTTTTCCTCTGAAGTCAGACCTAGTGACACATCAGAGAGTCCACACAGGAGAGAAGCCACACAAATGCCAGCATTGTGGGAAATGTTTTTCTTGGAAGTCAGACCTAGTGACACATCAGAGAGTCCACACAGGAGAGAAGCCATACAAATGCCAGCATTGTGGGAAATGTTTTTCTTGTAAGTCATACCTAGTGGCACACCAGAGAGTCCACACCGGAGAGAAGCCATACAAATGCCAGCATTGTGGGAACTGTTTTTCTCAGCAGTCAAGCCTAATGACACACCAGAGAATCCACACTGGAGAGAAGCCATACAAATGCCAGCATTGTGGGAAATGCTTTTCTTGGAGGTCAGGCCTATTCAAGCACCAGAGAGGCCACACAGGAGAGGAGCCACACACATCCAAGCAGTGAACGAACGTTATTTTTGTAAAGAAGGAATACAAAAATACTGTTTCAATCCGGCAGTGATAAGAAAAGGCCCTCATGATTTTATTTGTACATTTTTTTCTGTCCATATGTCTGTTTATGTTTTAAAGTTATGTTTTGTTAAGTTTAGGCTTTAATTGCTACTAGTGTAGATAATTGTTTTGGGTTATAAATTTGGCTGGGCATTATGGGTCATGGTTTATGTTAGTTAGATGGGGGACTGGGATTTGTTGCAGCTAGCTAGCATAGCAATGATAGCATTCAGAATTTGTGGGATGTTGGCTGAAGAAAGTTGGTGACCGGTACTACCAGAAAGGGATCTAGATTCTTCAAATGTCTTGGGCAGGGAGAGATTGTGCGTGTGAGAAGGATGGCAAAGTGGGGCTGGTTAATAATGGGGGATTGATGGTGGGAATTGTAGGTGGGGGCTAGGTTTGGTAGAAGCTGGAGTTTTAGGTTCTGGGGTTTCAATATATTCTGGGCAGTTCTGGCTTAAACATATTTCTGATATGTGTTTTCAATAAAGTTCTTTGCTATTTCAACACACTGGATTCTTTGATGCACAGAATTTGTGAATATGCACAAAACTGACACTTTCTTCTCTCCTCAATCCTCAGCTCCATTGCCAGCTGTAAGAACAGCAGAGACAAACACACATCTATCTATCTATCTATCTATCTATCTATCTATCTATGTGTGTATATACAGTATACACAGGGAGACTATTTCCAAAGCAGAGCCTTCCTTTCCTGCCTTTCCCTCTTCAAAATCTCCTCAAAAGAAGGAAGGAAAGAAAGAAGGAAGGGGAGACTGCTGAACCCCAGTACACTCCTTTCCTTCTCTCAAAGGCCACCAGTGGAATAAACAGCAACAGCAGTAAGGCCCTGGTGATCCCTGCACATGATCAGAAGGGGCTTTTGGATGTATGTGCACATCCGCAGTCTCAGACCTGAAGCCACTGCTGCCATCACAGTCTATTCTGAGGGATGGAAATGGGGACAACCCTCGTTCGTTTAGAGGAATGGCTTGAGGATCTTCTGGGGGGGGGGGGGCTTGGGGGTTATAAGAAGGAAGGAGGCCCCTCTTCCCTCAAAGAAAGGCAGGGGGGCTGCCAGGCCTCCTCTCTCTCTTTCCATCCCTGCCTCCTCGGAGGAGGACTCCTTGGGGCCCAGGTACTTAGGGGGTTATTATGAGAAAAGAGGGCGGGGGTCCCTTAGAGAGAGACATGGCCATGGAGGGGATCATTATCCAAATATACAAAGATCTTTGAGGAGCACCCTCCCTCCTGGAAAGTGGAGCAGAGGAAAGACCCTGGAATAATGTGTCCAGTTCTGGGCACCATAATTTAAAAAGGATGTGGAGAAAGTGGAGCATGTCCAAAGGAGTGTGACTAAAATGGTGAAGGGTCTGGAAACCATGCCCTATGAAGAATACCTTAGCGAACTGGGGGTGTTCAGCCTGGAGAAGAGACGGTTAAGAGGTGATATGATAGCCCTGTTTAAATACTTGAAGGGATGTCATCTTGAGGAGGGAGGAAACTTGTTTTATAATGCTCCAGAGACTTGGACCCGGAACAATGGATACAAGCTCCAAGAAAAGAGATTTCACTTCAATTTTAGGAAGAAGGAACTGACAGTAAGAGCGGTTCAACACTGGAACACACTCCTTCCTCAGAGTGCAGCCGAGTCTCCTTCCTTAGAGGTCTTTAAACCGAGGCAGGATGGCCATCTGTCTTACTGTCAGTTCCTGCTTTGGCATAATAGGGTTGGACTGGATGGCTGTTGTGGTCTCTTCCAACTCTTTGATTCTATGAATCCATGAGTGTATACAGTATATCCCCCAGAATTCCAAAGCATGGAGCCATCAATCTGCATTAATCCTACAGTGTAGGTGCAGCCTTTATTATCTGTCTTTTATTGCCCTTTGTCCATGTGAGCAAGAAGGGGAATGGCCTCTGCCTGCATTGAGATCCTTCAGTATCATCTGAGAAGCTGAGAAGCTCTACAGACCACCCCTAAGGGACGGCCTGCAGTCGCCCCTTTTTGCGATGGATCAGGGCTGTGGCAGGCTCACCCCGTGGCCCTGATCTGGCCTTTCAAGGGTGCGAAAAGGAGCCGCAAAAAGCAGCTCCTTTTTGCCCCCTCAAAAGGGCACCATAGCCGCATTGACACAGCTATGCAGCACTTCTTTGGGGCTGCGTTATGTGGAGCAGCACATGGCATCAGGGCGTCCTGGGAGGCAGAGTTGGGCATGCAACTTGAGGACACTATGCCCTTACACCGCCCCTATGCCGGCCTTAATGGCCGGTGTGTACAGGGCCTGAGTAACATCAGAGGCAGCATGTAGGCCTGTGGCTCCATCGCAGAGTGGTTTGAGTACTGGTTTATGACTCTGGAGACCAGGGTTCGAATCGTAGCCCAACCATGAAAGCCACTGAGTGACCGTAGTCAGGCTACACTCTCTCAGCCTCAGAGGATGATCAAGGCAAAGCTCCTCTGAAGAAATGTGACAAGAAACCTGATAGGATCGCCATAAGTCAGAAATGACTTGAAGGCACACAACAACAGTTATTTATTTGTTTATTGTAACCTAAAACATAACATAAACATGACATGACATACAAAATGACATACAATATATAATAAGAATTCCTTTCATTCTCTTTCTCTCCTTCCTAAGATATCTATGCTTGGTGTTCATACATATTTTTGGTAATGTTCCTTCCTTATATACACATGATAATAGATAATAAAGGCTGCACCTACAATGTAGAATCAATGCTATTACTTATATACAAATGATTTTTGGATCAATCTTAAATATAGGGATCATCTCAAATTCTGAATAACTATACAAAACAGTTTCTCTTACTTAATCCTGAAAACCAACAGTTGACATTTCTCCCAACATGTTACTTAAGTATTTCATTACCAGTTCCCAAATACTGACAAGTTTCCCCAGGGTTTTGGGTTTCATGGCTTTTATATGGGGTAGATGTATTAGATAATGTGTTTTCACTTTTGTATGTTTTTAACCTTAATTTTATACTGTTTTAATGGTCTTATTTTAAATTGGTTTTTTAAAATTGTTTTAAAGGCATTTTATCTTGAGAGACGCCTTGGGAGAAAGGTGGTGTATAAATAAATAAACAAATGCATGAGACATATCCATTTGTCTCTTTCAGCCATTTCCAATAGTTTTAATGACCAATCTTGCACCAAAAGGATTGAACTCTCTTTCCATTTCGATGCTATTAAGATTCTGGCTACCAATGTCACATAATTCAATATCTTAGCATCTCTGCCAAACAAAGAAGCCAGTGAAGCTTTGAAATTTGCACGATGCAACTTTTTTCCCATTTTGAGTGGCCAATAAATAATAATAATAATAAAATTTTTATTTATACCCCGCCCTTCCAACGATCAGGGCGGCTTACACGAGAATTAAAATACACAGAGTCCATAATAACAATACAAAGAGATTAAAACCATACAAATACATCAGCATTACAAGAAAAAAAACAAGAAAAAAGCCCCGATAGCCCAACCTTATGGCCACGGAAGAGGAGGGAGGCCCACAGGATATTTATTCGGGGAATGCCTGTTGAAACAGGAAGGTTTTTAAGTCCTTCCTGAATTGGGCCAGGGTGGTAGATGAGCGGAGCTCAACGGGCAGCATATTCCAAAGGGCTGGGGCAGCTGTGGAAAATGTCCTCCGCGTGGTGGAGGCTAAACTAGCCCCAGGGACCTTCAGTAATTGCTGCCCAGACGTTCTGAGGGTGCGAGGCGGAATGTACGGGGAGAGGCGGTCCTTTAGGTATCCTGGGCCCAGGCCATTTAGGGCTTTATAGGTAATAACCAACGCCTTATATTGAGCTCGGAAGCAAATGGGCAGCCAATGGAGATCTTTTAAAACCGGTGTTATATGGCTGGTCCTGGGAGCACCAGTGACCAGCCGGGCTGCCATATTCTGCACCATTTGCAGCTTCCGAGTTTGGTATAAGGGTTGCCCCATGTAGAGTACATTGCAGAAATCCAGTCTCGAAGTTACCAGAGCATGTACAACAGTTTCAAGGTCCCTCTGGGCCAGGTATGGGCGCAGCTGGCGAATAAGCCGAAGCTGATAACAGGTGCTCTTGACCGTCGCATTCACCTGAGCAGTCAGGTGAAGCGACGAGTCAAGAAGCACCCCCAGACTGCGCACGGAGTCCTTCACAGGGAGCGTGACCCCGTTCAGGACAGGTGGAATCACCGCCATTCCTGGACCAGGAGAACCTATCACTAGTACCTCCATTTTCTCTGGATTCAATTTGAGTCGGTTTTCCCTCATCCAGCCCATTACTGACTCTAGACAGGCCACGAGAGGAGAGACGCCATCCCCAGTCACTGCATCAGTCGGAGACATAGAGAAAATGATTTGGGTGTCATCAGCGTACTGATAACCCCGCGCCCCATGTCTCCAGATGATCTCTCCCAGCGGTTTCATGTAAATGTTAAATAGCATGGGAGACAGAATGGCTCCTTGAGGGACCCCGGTTTTAAGGGGCCTCTCGTCGGAGCACACGTCTCCCAGCTGCACCATCTGGGACCTCCCAGAGAGGTAGGACCGGAACCACTGGAGCGCAGTGCCCCCGATCCCCACCTCTGCCAGGCGTCCCAGAAGGATACCATGGTCTATGGTATCGAAAGCCGCTGAGATGTCCAAGAGCACCAGCAGGGACACGCTTCCCCTGTCGATGCTCAGACGGAGATCATCGACCAAGGCGACCATGGCCGTCTCAACCCCGTAACCCGCCCGGAAGCCAGTTTGAAATGGGTCCAGATAATCCGTTTCATCCAAGACCGCCTGAAGCTGGATCGCAACCGCCCTCTCGATCACCTTTCCCAAAAATGGTAGCAGCGAAACAGGCCGATAATTATTATGTACCAGGGGGTCGAGGGAGGGCTTTTTTAGCATCGGTTTTACAATGGCCAATTTAAGATCCGATGGAAATAGCCCATCCCTCAAAGATGTATTGATTATCTGGTGTAACAATGATGTTACCACCGGCCCCCCCTGGGCCGCTAACCATGAGGGACAGGGATCAAGAGAGCAGGTTGTTTTCCGAACACTTCCGAGGATCTTGTCCACATCCTCGGTACTTACCAACTCAAACTGATCCAGTTTAACATAGTCCACGGAGGCTCTGGACACTTCTACCCTAGGTTCTGCTATAATGTTGGCGTTCAGACCTTCGCTTATACGAGAAGTTTTATCCGCGAAAAAGTCGTTAAACAAGTCACAGCAGGCCTTAGAAGGTTCAAGGATCTGGTTCAGGGCGGGAGGGAGCTGAGTTAGCTCCCTGACCACCCTGAACAACTCTGCCGGACGCGACTCTGCGAACGCAATACGAGCACCATAGAATGAGTTCTTTGTTGCTCGTATTGCCTCTCCGTAGTCCTTTAACAATTGGTCTAGGAGAGTCTTATCGTCTAAGCGAAGGTGTTTCCGCCAACGGTACTCTAGCCGTCGCAGAACCCGCTTCCTCGCCCGGAGGTCTTCCGTATACCAGGGCTTACGTTTGGAAGCAGGCCTGAGAGGACGCTTGGGAGCGATCCTGTGTATAGCCCTGGAAAGACCGGTATTCCAAATACCGGTGAGGGCATCAACAGAGTCGCCATCATTTCCAACCGTGAGCCCCTCTAAGGCTTCTTGGAACCTCTCAGGTTCCATCAGCCTTCGAGGGTGGACCATTCTAACAGGTCCACCACCCCCAGGGGGGATCTGAGTAGAAGCCTTGATTTTCACCTCTACCAGGAAATGATCCGTCCATGACAGGGGGGAAACATTAGCTATTTCCACCCATGGATTTTCCGCCTCCGAACAGAAGAGGACCCTGTATCAGCTGGGACAGGCCCATGGCCGCCATGGTCTCCATGAATTCCCGAGCCGCACCGGATGGAACATGGCTGGCCGTGAGGGAGATGTTGAAGTCACCCAGGACGAGAAGCCTGGGCGTCTCCAACATCAGCTCAGCGACCAGCTGTGACAGCTCGTTAAGGGAGTCCGCTAATGCACGGGGTGGCCGATACACTAACAGAATCCCTAGACTGTCCCTAGCCTTTAGGGTCAGGTAAATACACTCGATATAGGAGGTCTGTCGGATGTGGTTCCTGGAGAGGGACACGGTGTTCCTATGTACCAAGGCCACACACCCCCCCGCCCACCTAACCTGCGCTGGTCCTTCACCGAGTACCCAGCAGGCAGGTTAGGTGGGTAAAGGTATACATTTTGTATTGTGGACAAGTCTTGGTTTCCAAATCTTTAATCATCTTCACTCATCCTTCCCTGGAGACATTATTCCAACTTGTCCACATCCTCTTGAATCGTGGTGCCCAGAACTGGACACAGGATTCCAGCGGAAGCTTGACCAGAGTAGAATACAGTGGCACTATTACTTCCTATGATCTAGATCAGGGGTAGGCAACCTTTTTGAGCCGGGGGCCGGGTTGCTGTCCCTCAGACAACTGGGGGGCCGAAGCCAAAAAATAAATAATTAAATAATTTTTTTTGAAAAAAATTAAATATATAAATAAACCAGGACAAATGTAGGACAAAATTTTCAAATGGAAGACACTTTTTTAAAAAAATTGGAGGACACGTGAAAAAAATTGCTGATTTTTAAAAAAATGTTAATATAAATGCATGTTTCTGAGGCTTCTATAGACAATTGCCCCCCAAAGGCCCCAACAGCAATTGGTGGCAGGACCAGGCCGGGGGCCGGTCCCAAGGCCTTGCCGGGCCAGATCCGGCCCGCGGGCCGCAGGTTGCCTACCCCTGATCTAGACACTGCTCTTGCTGATTCAGCCTTGAATCATTCTAGCTTTTGTGGCTGCCGCTCCACACTGTTGACATGTTTAGCTTGGTGTCTACTAAGACCCCAAGATCTGTTTCACAAGTGCTCCTTTCAAGCAAGGTGTCACCCATCCTAAGCTGAGCCTGTCATACTTTGGAAATGCCATGAGAAGACCTGAATCACTAGAAAAAGACAATAAAGCTTGGCAAGGTAGACCATGGGAGCCAGGGGTGCAGTAGTGGACTCCTCCTGTCCTTCCCTTGGCCTCCAGTTGTGGACAATGGATCTGGAGACCAGAGTTCAAATCCCCGCTCGGCCATGTAAACCCACTGGGTGATCTTGGGCAAATCATATGCTCTCAGCCTCAGGGGAAGGCCATGGCAAACCTCCTCTGAACAAATCTTACAACCCCATGATAAGTTCACTTTGGGGTCACCATAACATCCTGCATTTTGCATTGCCTTGGCCTCCTTTGCGGTGATGGCAAACATTTCTAGGTCCGCATGCCGGGGGCAGGGCTTCTGCCCTCTGTGGGTGGGACTTCTGCCATCCATGGGCAGGGCTTCCACCATTGGAGGCGGGGCTTCCAGGGCAGGAAGAGACAGCTAGAAGCCGGGGGAAATTAGAGGGGTGACGGGCACGTGCTGTTGCTCCTGCTCCTCCTGCCCTTCCTCTGGCCTCCAGCTGCCTCTCAGCTGGGGGAGAGTAGGGGCCCATGGTGAGGAGGAGCAATGGACCTGCGCCTCTGCTGCCCTCCGCGAGGCTTTGCCAGTCCTGAGGTCTACTTCCAGGGACCATTGGATTTGATTCAAATTTCTGCATGTGTTTCACTTCAAATTGTTTTAAAAGGCTGTTGGCTCTTCTCTTTTAATTTGCCATATTTTAAAATACAGATTAAGCCCACTTAAATCACTCTTGTCTTAAATTGCATTGCCATCTTGTGGCACCTGTGAGACTAACTGAGCAAAAGAAGTTGAAGCATAAACTTTTGTAGACTTGGACTCCGTCCTCAGATGCATGGAGTCAACAGGTGCCCAGGAAAGACCTTAGATCCTTCCTGAGCACCCTCTCACTCCTTGCATCTGCCGAAGGAGATCAAGTCTACAAAAGCTGATGCTAAAACATCTTTCGAAGGCAAAAGACCTGGTCCAGCTCCTCTTGGCTTCTCCACTGGGTTTTTGGCACAACTGGCCTTACTTTTATCTTTCACACAGTCCTTTTTCTCCTCCATTTCTGGACTAAATTCAGCAGGTAGTCAACTTGGGCTTGGAGCTGCTTCTCCTGTGGCCTTTTGTATCTCTCAACTAACATGACCTTTGGATGGGAAAATAAAGAACAAAAAGAAAAGAAAATCTCACCTAGTTTTTAATTAAAATTCCCTGCCGGAGCAGGAAAAGCAAGAGTCGGAAGGTGAGATTCTGAACCTGATCTGAACATTGTTTTCTGGAGGCAGGTTGTAGGTGGCAGATCTGGTTCACATGGTCATCATGGTATGACTGGTTGTTCTTTTGTAATTGGAAAACAACAATGCATGCTCTTTGATTGCAGTTTTTCTCCTTCTCATTCGGTATTAATAAACATAACACTGAGAAATAACAGACACGTAAAGGTAATGATGCAATAAACAAACAAATGAGTTTCGACAACGATTTCCAAATCATGTCAGATAGGAAAACCCAGCAAGACAAATCATTTGGACCTCTGTACCTTTCTACAAATAGATGCAGGAGGTTTAAAGGGAGATGTGTCTATTTGTGTTTACATGTGCAATGCAGATATCCCAAATCTTCAACAAAAATGTTGTACAGTGGTACCCCGGGATACGAAATACCCAGGTTACGAAATTTCCGGGATACGAAAATATCCCATAGGAAATTATTGTTCCGGGTTACGAACGTTTTTTCGGGTTACGAAAAAACGCCGGCGCTATTTTAAATGGAGCCGCGGCGGAGCCGCGGCTTTTTCCCCATTAGCGCCTATGGGAATTCGGCTTACGAAGGCTTTTCGGGTTACGAAATTAGTCGCGGAACGAATTAATTTCGTAACCCGGGGGACCACTGTATAATCAAATATTCTCTTATATCTGGGAAATGTCTGTTAATTAGCCACTCTGATAGCCTTGGTTGAAGAGCAGGGTATAAGTAAATTATTATTATTATTATTATTATTATTATTATTTGTTGTTGTTGTTGTTGTTGTTGTTGTTGTTGTTGTTGTTGTGTGTTATTTTGGTAAGGAATTCACTTTATATACATTCCCCCCCAGTAATGATCGGCATTGATCTGCACCTTTTAATATATCTAAATGATAGGCTCTGACCTGCACCTGGATATCAAAAATGCATCTTGACCTGAGTAGCTGTATGGCCCTAGCATGGGATCTAAATAACAGGTTCCCACTGAAACAAGGGGAAGCCATGGGTTTTGATATGTAAACGAATTTCCTTTCCCAGCTCTGAAGATGGGTGAGATCATGCCAGAAGCTGCTTAGCTGCTATCAGGCAGATGTCTTAAGGAAGTGTTTCTCTCTTGGGATTGAGGGGGAGCCATTTGAATCAAAGGAATGGCATTTGCATATCCATTTGGGTCCCTAGTCTAGCAGAAACATTTGGTGAGATCAAAACATGGACCTAAGATGTGAAATACACTTCAAACAGTTTCAGACTGATTGCCCTTTGTCTAGAGACCCTGTTAAACCCTCAAAAGGTCTCCTAAATTTAGGGATGTGCTGCTGCCAGCCATCTCAGTTGCCTCACTCACCCAGGTCTCAGGTAATTTTGCAGCCAACATCTATGTCAGTTTGAAGTCAGAGTCGCTCTGACCTGGTCTGCTAAGCCTTAGGTATTAAGCAGACTTACAAACCCTCACACAAATTGCACTTCCCAAGATATAACCTCTACATCAGGTGAGTATTACCATGAGAAAAGCCTATTATCTATCCCACATCTACCATGTTATTTCCTGAGCCTTGTATGAATGCATGTGTGTATGCGCCTGTGTGTGTTTGGACCCCTGTTTCCAATAAAAGAGACATTGATTGTACTTAGAGCCTCTGCCTCGTTTCTGGATTTCTAGTTCCTGGTATCCAGATCGAAGGGCCGATCCCTGAGGTGCAGCAACAGGCCTCCTCTTGTGACCCTGAGCTAATTAAATTCCCCATTGATAATTTGGTCACTGTTCACTATTACAGTAGAAAGGTGCTATGTAAATAAACCTGACTTGCCTCATAAAATTCATTGAACGGCTCTCACTAAAGACAAAGGTCTGTGTCCCATTATGTCTAAGCCCCTTAGTCGCTTCCATCTTAGTGGTACAGTGCATCCATGTTGGTTTTAATTTGACTGTCCAAGGCATTGAATTTATTGGAGGGAAGAGAGTTCAGTAAAAAGTTTGGGGTGGATTTAATGTTCCCCTGCCCTGACCTCCTTTACTTAAAGAATAAATTCTCAGTGGGGAGGAATAACTAACTCTCTTCTCAAGACAGCCAGATGCGAACCTGCTGCCCAACTCTAAAACACATGGACAGTGCATGAGGCTTCTTCTGTACCTTGTCAGTTAGTTCCAGGTCGTCCTCTGATTCTATGAGATCCATGTTTCTGTAGCCATGCCAGGAAGATCCCAGCGGCAAATGTGGGTCATCCTCCAATCCTCATTCAACATCCAAATGGGCTGCTTTGACTCTGTAGGTCAGAGAAAACCTGTCCATTTGAACAAAGAGTAGAAAGATGAGCTGGTGCCCCTTTTCCATATTGCGGCTTTTCTCCTAAGGCCAAGAACCTATTGCATAAAAGTGTCCCAGACTCACTTGGCTCCCTTCCTCTGAGTCAGAAAGAATTGTCTGGTTCATGATCGCCGTCTCTTCTTCATTTCGCATGATGCCTTTGTCATTCATCTTAAGGCCAGACAATATTATGGAAGACCTTTCTTCTTTCCAAGTCCTTTGTCTGGAGAAGATTTTTGTTTTAAGTATAAGAACAGTCTAACAAATAAATACAATTTTAGGTCAGCAAATTAAGTGAAACTCAGAAGAAGCATCATAGGATCTATCAGGCAGAACTCTCTTCATCATGTAACCTTTTAACAGGTTCACTAATGGTCAAGTTGAAGGCAGTTCTTCATTTGTCTCTGTTCAAAGGAGTTTTGTCATAGGCCACCTCCACCATAAAACTGTGGATGAAAAAGCCCACCAGCCTCTATGCCTAGAAAAGAAATTGAGGGCACCTTCCTGGTAGGATTTTTCTTGAACTGCCTCCCAAATAATATGTCTTCTGTGAAAGATTACAAGCCTTGCGTTTCTTAAGGAGCCAAACTGTGTCTAAACATGGCCATGGAAGAGGTTCGTACATTTCTAAATGGGGTTGAGAAAGTGGAAGGAGACACAGTTTTCTCCTTCTCTCTTCTTGCTTGATCTTGGGGTCATTTAGTGAAGATGGGAACTTCAGGACAGACAACAGCAAAACAAAAACCACATTTCACACAGTTCATGTAAACTTTGACAGACTCTGACTTCCATATTATTGAGGCATTGAATTTCCTCCAGGTTTTCATCCATGGGGCTGGAGCCCATTTCCAAAACAGAGTCAGCACCAGAGAGAGCTCAGACTGAAAGACAGAGCAGATTCACCAACCCACTAACATGGAAGTCTCCATTCACTACTGTCTATGTGATATAACTGCAAGCCATTGTCCTCCAATGTCCTCTTTCCCTCCCAGTTAACATTTGTAGATTATCCTTTGCAGATCTTGGAGAATGAACTTCCAACTGAAGGAAAAGCAATATCCTTATTTTACTAGCATGTGTTCTTTTTAAAGAAACGCTTTTGTTCATTCTTTATTTTGTATCCTAAGCCACCTTGAGACCCATCCATGGGAGAAAGGTGGGATGGAATTTAATAGATAACACAACCATACAGTCCAAAGAAGGTACAATAGGAATGAATGAATAAGAAGGATGCTTTCAGCTGAGAACAACCAGTCCAACTTGTGATTCCTTCACAAAGCAGGAGTAGGTTCCACTGTAAGGAAGACAGTACTCAAAACACTAACATAAAATAGGGAACAGGCAAACTAACCCAGAGAAATGCTCTTGTCCTGAGGTCTCTCCTCCTTCTCTCAGCCTCAACTGACTCAACTCCCAATTGGCCAAGATTCTCAGTTCTTTCCAGGGAAACCAACCAAAGAAACACATTCTCCTTGGTTCCATCTGACCACTTCTCCATGAGTCCAATTACATGGATTACCTTTCTCTTAATAGGATGATTTCAACTGCTTTTTAACATTTCACAGTCAGCTCTCAGGATCCACAGATTCTGCATCTCAATATATCCCCACCCCAAAAAGCCAACCTTGATTTTGCCATTTTATGTAAGGCCCATCATACTACAACCCCATTGTTTGCAATAGGACTTGAACATCCAGGGATTTTGGTTACTTCGTGGGGTCCTGAAACCAAACCTCAGCAGAAACTGAGGTCAAACTGTAAATAATGTTCAAATTCCTTTTATTTTCAGAATAAACAACCATTCAATCAATAAAATTACAATTCAAACATACATCACACTTGTTCTTATTTTTGTTCTTATTATTACCATCTACATCTTTCTCTTTCCTACCTTCTTTATTCTTTAAACTGCATGTGAAGACTAGATGGGTGGAGAGGCTTAGTGGAGAACTTCTATCTATGCAAGGTAGCTGGGGTATCGGTATCAATAACTGTGTCAGTGACAGTGAAAAGCCCTAATCTGGAAAGGCCTGCCGAAAGAGATCTGTCTTAACAGCCTTTTAAAAGGCTTCTAAGGTGGTGATGTGATGGATCTCTTCCGGAAAGTCATTCCAAAGCCTAGGAGTGGCAGAAGAAAAGGTCCTCTGGGTTATTGTAGCCAATCTAGTCTTCTTAGGCTTTAGGAGGTTTTTTCCAGTGCAGGGAGGATTGTGTGGAAGAAGGCACTCCCGCAAGTAGTCAGGACCCAAGCCATGTAGGACTTTAAAGGTTACAACCAACATCTTGTATCTTGCCCAGACACTAATGGGCAGCCATTGGAGGGATTTAAGATCCGGTGTAATGTGGGCAGTTCTAGAAACTACAGACTACAAATTCCATGATTTCACAGGATGTTGCTATAAAAATTAAATTGGAACCAGTGTTGCATGCAATGTAGCTTTCTAGAGCACTTGCCCCCATTATGTAGGAAGGGCAATGGGTCCTTACCCACAGAGGACACATTTTCACAGGTCTCCATCATCACCTCGTTGTACAGAAATGTCTGTTTTGGACTCAAGAGTGGCCATTCCTCCTCTGTGAAGAACACTGCCACATCTCAAATGGTGATCTGCAATAGAAAATAGCCTTCGCTGAAAGACAGAGGGCACAGAATGTAGGACATGATATTGACTATATCAAAGGCGAAAAAGTTTGGAAGGGAACCAAGTTTACGATTAATCAAGAATTAAAAGAAAACACTTATAAAATGTTATATAGGTGGCACCTGTCTCCACAAAATGTGTAAGAATAAAAAAAGCAACCCACTCTGTTGGAAATGTAATATAGAAGTTGGCTCTTTCTTCCACATGTGGTGGACATGTAAAACAGCAAAACAATACTGCATTAAAATATATAAAGTAATAACTATAGATCTAAAAAGTCCAATAACTTTCAATCCAGAAACATTTCTCCTAGGTACGATAAGTGATGAACTAAACAAAACTTGTGGGAAATTGTTATTTTACTTATTTACATGTGCCAGAATAACTTATGCAAGATATTGGAAGCAAAAAGAAATACCCTCGCTAGAAGAATGGTTGATGAAAGTCTTTGAGGTCGCGGAAATGGACAAAGGGGCATGTTGGGCAAGAGATAAGACAGAAGAAGAGGTGGGGAAAGAGTGGCATGTCTTTTACGAACTCTTAAGAAATAAATGGGAAAATGTAATGTTAATGTAAATACAATGCTATGTGTATAAAAACTGAAATAACAAGAACTTTAGTCAAAAATAACAGGAGGCGTTAAGAGAATGTCGAAAAGTGAAAAATAAGAACATTTCAGTAGGAATGCGATTTGTAGGCCATAAAGAAGGAAAAACGGGAAATACTGACCTTTATGAGCTCTTTGGAATAGTAAAAAGTTAAAGAATGAATGAAAGGGTATTTCCCAAGAAGGAGTGAAGAAGACATGATAAGGAAAGGAAAGATAAAACAAAATAAGGGAAATTTAAAAATATAACTGTGTATAAAGCTGCAAGTAGCTGGAAGTGCAGTTGATGTTAAGTGTATTTTATTAAGTGTCGGAGGGACGTGTATGTAATATGTTGGGTGGAGGGATATGTAGGGATGGTATGTCTTGTAATTGTACTATGTTATCTTATGTAATGTAATATGTTATGTGGAAAAAATTGAAAAATAAAATAATTAAAAAAAAGAGTTTAATAAGGAGAGAGGCCTATAATTAGCGGGGTCATCGTCTGCTTTGCTTTCTTTCA
The DNA here is from genome assembly GCA_016801065.1 of Sceloporus tristichus. Taxonomy (NCBI): domain Eukaryota; kingdom Metazoa; phylum Chordata; class Lepidosauria; order Squamata; family Phrynosomatidae; genus Sceloporus; species Sceloporus tristichus. The sequence goes on along the minus strand of JACSCI010000536.1, from coordinate 16,498 downwards.
TAATTAAGGTAACATTCGCTTCTTTCCATGTATCTGGTATTTTACCAGTAAGAGCTTCTTTGGAAACTTGGCATAACTCTTCTTTAAAGGCTTTATAGAAATATAAGGGAAAGCCATCTGGGTTTTATTGGCTTTCCTTCCTCTATTGCTTCTAAAATTTCATCAATAGTTATATCTGGCTCTAAGAAATTTCTCTGTCCTTCGTCTAGTTTCACTATTTCTTCTGTGTTACACCAATCCAGTAAGTTTTCCACCTTGAGATTTTCACTTCCGTATAAGTTTTTGAAGTATTCAAAGAAGGTCTGTTTAATATCCTCTTTTCCCATCTTTCTTGATTTTTAAAATTTGGTTTCTATTTCTCTTCTCTCTTAATTTAAGGGCTAACCATCTCCCTTCCTTCTTGGCATGATCGAAATAGTCGAATTGGGGGCTCCTTCCGTGGGGCTTCCGCAGTGATTCCAAAGTGACCCATCATTTTGGTGAAATCGGTAACAAGTGAATGCACAGAAATCGCTTCCAAGCTCACTCTGATTCTACTCCGAATTGGTCTGGTGTGGAATACAACTCTGCTTCTACTCTGGTACAACACCACAAACCCCCCAGTTGCAAATTTCCCATGATGCAATGCTGCAATCCCCCCCCCATTTCCTTCTGGTGGTCCTTTCGCTTTCAGGGCAACCGAGGGGGAGGGAATAGGCAGCCAATGGGAGCGGAGGAAGGTCCAGGAAAAGGGAAGGCCAGTATATAAAACAAAAACCTGAAACAAGCTAGACAAGGTAACTGTTACCTGGATTTGTAATTGGTTGACCAGCCGAACCGAAAGAGTGCTCAAGAACAACTCCTTTTCATCCTGGAGAGAAGTGACCAGTGGGGTGTTCAATGGGGTTCTGTCCGGGTCCCAGTGCTATTCAACATCTTTATCAATGACTTGGATGACAGAAATGGGGGCATACTCATCATCATCATCATCATCATCATCATCATCATATGTTTTATTTATAGACTGCTATTCCGCAATGATCATAGCGGTGTACAGTAAAAATTGCCATATAATACAATACAAAATACTAGATGACAGTTAAAGGAAGGAGAAGTCTCGTCCTTCAGGCTGTCCCTGATGGAGCTGGGTCTGCCTGATCGCTCCCTCTGAGGCCAAGATATTAGAAGATGACACCAAATTAGGAGGAATAGCTAACACCCCAGAGGACAGGATCAAAATTCAAAAGGACCTGAATAGACTAGAAAGCTGGGCCAAAGCTAACAAAATGAAATTAAACACGGAGAAATGTAAGGTACTGCATTAAGGGTGAAAAAATGAAATGCACAGATATAGGATGGAGGACACCTGGATGAACGAAACTACGTGTGAAAGATATCCAGGAGTCCAAATAGACCACAAGTTAAACATGACTCAACAGTGCTATGCAGCAGCTAACCAGACCAATGCGATTTTAGGTTTCATCAATAAAAGTATAGTCTCTAGATCAAGGGAAGTAATAGTGCCACTCTATTCTGCTCTGGTCAGACCCCACCTGGAATATTGTGTCCAGTTCTGTCTACCACAATTCAAAAAGGATGTTGAGAAACTGGAGCACGTCCAAATGAGGGCGATTAAAATGGTGGATAATTTGGAAATCACAAGGGGATAGTCTCAATGCTTCAGGCAAAGAGCATCAGGCTGAAGTCACAATGGGACAGTCTCAATGCTTCAGGCAAGGAGCATCAGCTGCCCTCGCTTCGCCTCTGACATCTTCCTCCTCCGGATCTTTAACTTGAACATCATCCACTTCATAAGGTCCTTTAATTCCTTTATGTCTTCCTCCATTCGATAAACGTCTTCCTCGGGTTCTTCTGTGCTGGGGCGGCTATCAAGTGACTCCCCCACTGCCAGGTCCCAGGCTGTCACTCTGCCCCCCAACGGCCTTCCTTTCCCCAGACTGGGGCCGGAAATCCAAACCCTCCAGTGGTGGCCTGGATGGTGTGAGCATCACGAGGTTTCCCAGTCTTGGGCTTTGCTCCATGTTCCTCTGAAGAAGGCACCTGCTCCTCCACCACCGGGATCTCCAGAACCACCGGGTTCCCCAAGAACTCTCCTTGTTCCTGGGTCTCCATTGGAGTTAAAACTGTGAGACTTTGCAAACTGTGAGATCTGGAGTCAGTCCTGTGCTCAAAAAATAAAACTCATTTGAAACAAAAGAAGCTTTATTGATGAATCCAGGCAGAAACATCCATTAACACCTTTTTGCAAAGTCTGAAGTCCAAAGGAACTTGCTCAACCTTCTCTAATCCAGCCCCCAATTTCCAAACTAAAGCAACACAAGTGGAGGTTGCATAGATACCAAGGTTGTCTATACTGTACTTCCCTTCCCTTCTCCCAGACAGCCTCACCTTGAAGAGCGGTGTTCCCAAGCCAGCTTCACTCCTCCTTGATAACCATCTACAGCTGCAACCCCAGCCCCTCTCTCCAAACGCCCTCCTTCATCTAAAAGCCACTCCATCTGTCCTTCTATCATTTTCCATTACATGCTTTCTATAACTCATCACTCTACACTACCTACAATGAACTACAACTATATCTCCTACTTTAATAATCAAACCCTAATATTTTTACTCTTTATGACAGACCCCTTATACACTGTTTCTGACACTCAATGGGCCAGTCCCAATCCTTCAGGTATACAGCACCAGTCTGAAGTGACAATTCTCCCGTCTCAATCCTTCAGACAAGGAGCATCAGTCTGAGGTTGCAATGGGCCAGTCTCAGTCTTTCAGGCAAGGAGCATCAGCGTGAAGTCATAATGAGCCTGAGTTCAAATTGGGCCAGTCTGAATCCTTCAAGCAAGGAGCATCAGCCTGAGGTTGCAACGGGACAGTTTAAATCCTTCACATAAAGAGTACCCCTCTGAAGTCACAGTACTACCATCTCAATTATTCAGGCAAAGAGCATCAGCCTGAAGTCAAAATGGGCCAGTCTCAATGTTTCAGGCAAGAAGCATCAGCCTCACGTTGCAATGATCACGTCTCAAACCTTCAGGTAAGCAGCATTAGCCCAAATTCACATTGGTCCCATCTCATTGCTGCAGGCAAGGAGCATGGGCCTGAGATCACAATGGGCCAGTCTCATTCAGGTAAGGAGCACCAGCCTGAAGTCACAATGTGTCATGAATCCCTTTATTCATGCATTTATTCATTTAGGGATTCATGCCATAAGGGTTATAGGTTTAGGTTTAGAGTTAAAATAGATGGGATTTATGGTGGGTTAAAATAATGTTTTAATATGTGCTTTAATAGAAGATACTAGAAAGAGGTAGAGAGATCATGGCTAAAGAATGTGACTGTTTCCTAGGACTGGAATGTGTGGGAATCATCCTTCTAACAGAGGCTTGAGTTTAAAAGACTGGTCTTTGTAAAAGGAGGGGGAACCTAGAGAGTTATTGGTATTTTTATATTGTATTATGTTGTTATGGGTTTATGCTTCTTATATTTTCATATAAGGATATTGTTGAAAGCATTATGCGTTTATTTATTTTTTTAATTTTGTTTTATTTTACTTATACTTAAGTATACTTAAGATCTCAAAATAATGAAGAGGGCAGGACAACGGCTAGAATGCCCCTGGCAGAAATATTGACTCATACCTGATAAGATGCAGCTAAGGGCTCATTCACATTACAAAAAACATCGGTTTTGAAACCGAGTCAATCACGTGAAGTTCCTACTCACCCCGAATCTCACACAAGCGAATCCGGAGCTTGCACACCCGTTCCGTGTTAAATGGCCCCTAGCGCGGGTCTTTTGAAATCGGCGCAAATACCATTTCTTTTTAAAAACCCCGGGTCCTGGGAATGAGAACTTGGCCTCGATCACGATCGAGGCAAATTGAGGGAGGGATTTTAGGTCAGAGGGTGGGCAAAGGGCAAGGCATTTCCTCCCCTCATCGGAGGGGAGGGGGAGGAGGAAAGAGCCCTGAGCAAGGGAAGGCATTCGGAGCCTCTTTTCCCTGCCCAAAGCCCTCTGTCGCTGGGCATTCCTTCCCTTGCAGGAGGAAAAAATCAGGTCATGAACGGAGCTCATGTCAGGCATTGTTTCTATTCCAGAGGCAGATGGAGCCAGGCTTGCACTTTATATCCTTGGATCTCCTTGCTTTTTGCAGGGTGGGAAGCTACAAATGTTGCAAACAATCAATGTTACATTTTTAACTATTTTTTATGAGCAAATATGCGCATTGTTTCTATTCTAGAGGCAGATGGAGCCAGGCTTGCACTTTATATCCTTGGATCTCCTTGCTTTTTGCAGAGGGAGAAGCTACAAATGTTGCAAACAATCAATGTTACATTTTTAACTATTTTTTATGAGCGAACATGCGAATGATTTCTCTTCGTGAGCAGATACAGCAAGGGAAGCAAAGGGAAAGCTAATGTTGCTTTTAAAAGCAACAACAAAAAAAAAAGCATGGCAATCCCATCCTCTGCCTGGGACAGGGGCAGATCTGACCCAAAAGCCCACAGGTTTATTAAAAGAGAGAGAGAGAGAGAGGCATCTCTCTCTCTGCTTCAGCCGCTGAAGCCCCTGTGCCTGGCTCTTTAAAAAGGGAGGACACTTCTCCCGATGCCCTGCAAACGTCACCATGACAATAGCTTGATTGGCAGCGGCCAATCTACAGAATGCATTCGATTTCTGTCAAAATGCATTCGATTTCAATTTGTAGTGGGCACTTGCTAACGGAGCGATTCGGGGGAGGGGCATCCGGATCATCCCAGTTCCCTCCATGTCTTTTACCCCAGTATGAATGGGGCCTAAGAAGTCCTTCTGCTCTGCATCTATTGCATCTCCAAAGTCTCGTCCAGCAGAGCTATTCAAGGTGGTAAGGAATTGACTAAAATGCCCCCCCTCACCCTGAACTCTTTATTAGAACCTACAAAAGCCTGCTCTGATGCTTTTAATAACTACTTCGCAGATAAAATGTCTCAGATAAGAGCCGATTTGGATGCCGGCCTTACGACAGAGGCGACAGGAAAGGTATCCAACGCCTCCGCCTATACTGTTCTTCTGGATCAATGTGAGTCAGTTAGTACAGAGGATGTGGCCAACCTGCTTGGGAGTATGAAAAAGAAGACTTGCTCTCTCGATCCTTGCCCGTCTTGGCTGGCTGTCCAGGGGGGTGAAATATAAATAATAATAACAACAACAACAACAACAACAACAACAACAACATCCTTTCAAGGGGGTCCAAGGCCTTTTCAGAACCGGAGGGAGGGAAATCTTTCTGGGGGCTGTGGGTCTTTCTGTTGGTCCTCCTCTGCAGGGTTGTTGTGAAGGAAAAGGTAAGTATTTGAGGCGGGTGCCTAATCCGGATCCTGTGGGCCTCTAAGCCTAGTTCCCAGGTTGACAGGGGATTGCCAGAGCTTTGAGGTCCCTCTGTCTCCCGCCTTTTGGCTTTGGCCTAGATTTGGCTCCTCTCCTTCTCCAGAGCCCCTTCCCCCCAGGAATGCAGAGAAAATTTCTCCCCCTGCCCAAATAAAATGTTGTTTCCAATGCTATTGAACCCTATCCTGAGTGATGCTTTCTATTTGGCATAAAACTCTTCCCCAAATGAGGCATCAGAAGGGAGGGTTTTGCCTCTGCCCCACTTTCCAGAAGGGAGGGGGCTCCTCGAAGCCCTTTCTGCCTTTGGATCCCCCTCCCCTGCATGGCCATGCCTCTCTCCAAGGGTCCCCCCTGCCCTCATAATAACCCCCAAGTACCTGGGCCCCAAGGAATCCCCCGAGGAGGGGGCAGGGAAGGAAAGAGGGAGAGGAGGATTGAGGGAAAAGAGGAGCTTCCTTCCTTCTTACAACCCCCAAAGCCCCCCCTCCCCCCAGAAGACCCTCCAGACATTCCTCTGAATGAACAAGGGCTCTCCCAACTTCCTTTCCTACCTCAGAACAGACTTTGAGAGCAGCCATGGCTTCAGGGGCTGAGACTGTGCATGCAAAGATGCCCCAAAAGGCCCCTCCTCAGCATGCGCAGGGATTGCCAGGGCCTAGATGCTGCTGCTTATTCCGCTGGTGGCCTTTGCGGGAAAGGACAATATGCACTGGGGGTTCAGTGGCCTCCCATTCCTTCCCTCCTTTCAGGAGACAGCAATGCAGCCCAAGGTGCAGCCCAAGGTGGGAAAGGCAGGAAAGTAAGGCTCTGATTTGGAAATAAAGCTCTGTCTGTGTATCCTGTATCTTTGTGTGTGTGTGTGTTTGCCTCTGCTGTTGTTATGGCTGGGAATAGAGCTGAGGACTGAGGAGAGAAGAAAGTTTCAGTTTGGGCAAATTCAGAACTTCTGTGCATCAAAGAGTCCAGTTTGTTGAAACAGCAAAGAACTTTATTGAGAACACATTGAAATTCAGTGTTTAAGCCAGAACTGCCCACTCCAGTCCAAACAATATATTAAAACCCCAAAACCTAAAATATGACCCTCTTCCAAATGTAGCCCCCACGTCAGTTCCCACAGTCTATGCCCCACAAGTAACAAGGCCCCTTACCAATTCCCACAAATTAGCCCTTTCTCTTAATACCAACCTCCAACTTTCTTCACCCAACATCCCACACACTGCAAAAGCTATCATTTCCATGACACATAAAACCAGATATAACAAACCCCAGCCCCCCCAAACTACCTAACCTATACCACGACCCACAATTTACAACCCAAAGTTATTATCTACATATACTATTGGCAATGAAAACCTAAACTTAACAAAATACAACCTTAAAACCACAAGGGCCTTTTCTTAGCACCACTGGATTGAAAATACATTTTTTGTATTTGTTATTGACAAAAATAATATTAGTTTATTACTGGGATTTGTGTGGCTTCTCTCCTGTGTGGACTCTCTGATGTTTCGCTAGGATTGACTTCCGAGAAAAACATTTGCCACAATGCTGGCATTGGTATGGCTTCTCTCCTGTGTGGACTCTCTGATGTGTCACTAGGATTGACTTCCGAGAAAAACATTTCCCACAATGCTGGCATTTGTATGGCTTCTCTCCTGTGTGGACTCTCTGGTGTGTCAATAGGTTTGACTTCACACAAAAACATTTCCCACAATGCTGGCATTTGTATGTCTTCTCTCCTGTGTGGGCTCTCTGATGCATCTCTAGGACTGACCTCCGAGAAAAACATTTCCCACAATGCTGGCATCTGTATGGCTTCTCTCCTGTGTGGACTCTCTGATGTGTCACTAGGTTAAACTTCAATGAAAAACATTTCCCACAATACTGGCATTTGTATGGCTTTTCTCCTGTGTGGACTCTCTGATGTTTCACTAGGTCTGACTTCAGAGAAAAACATTTCCCACAATACTGGCATTTGTATGGCTTCTCTCCTGTGTGGGTTCTCTCATGACTCAAGTGTTCTTCTGTAAAGAAGGAGAATGACAGATGAGACTAAAAATCAGAGTTAAGAGAGGAGGGTGTTACCCCATGATTTAGCCCTCATTAACCCCTCCTTATAAGAGATAAAATTAAGGAAGTTTCTGTGAGTAACCAAAGCATCACCCTGCTGCTTATGTCCCTAAAACCATGAAACGATTGTATATTTACTTATAGGAGTTAACAAAGAAGAGATTGGAGGGGGTCTACCTTAAGGGAATCACTGGAAGGAGATATTCAGACAAAGGACTGTTGAAAAAATATTCAATTAAACATGTGCAAAAATATTGACAGGCGGCATCATATCCTGTGAGACTGCCATCGAGTCCTGAGTCAGAGCACAAGGTATAATGCCAGCTAACTGCAGAGGTCACTTCATGCTGTTTGGTACCAGGAGATGCCTTACAACCAATACAGTATGCAGCTCACATGCAGATTGGTGTGGATTGGATTGGAGTTGTGTGTACAAGAAAAGGTGAAGTTGATGGAAGTCGGAGAAGAGAGCTAGCAAATATTTGTATTATTTTGCAACTCAAGATAGAGAACCTCCAAGGATTTCGATAAAATCAACTGTTTGTGACTTATTTTTAAGTGTGAAACATGCTCAGTGCATTGCCAATATCTCTATATATGGATATTTATTTCCGTACTCTGCTATGTTATTTCTGAGCTGCATCTGGGAGTGTCACCTTGAGATTGTAGTGTACACTGGCAATGGAACGCAATCGAAATTCAGAGCCAAGAAGGACCTGAGAGTCAGTGTGCTAATCCTTTTTGTCTGAGATATTTGCACCAAGCACCCATTGCATTCAATTTGGTTTCAGACCATTTCCCCCCGCACAGGAAACATTCTAAAGTAATTTAAACCTTTTTGAACACTCGGTTACATGGATATGTAACTGGTGGAGTGGCTGAACCCAAAGGATGCTCAATAATGGCTCCTTTTCATCCTGGAGAGAAGTGACCAGTGGGGTCCCACAGGGCTCTGTCCTGGGCCCAGTGCTGTTCAACATTTTTATCAATGACTTGGATGACAGAACTGAGGGTATAGTTATCATGTTTGCAGATGACACCAAATTAGAAGGAATAGCTAATACCCCTGAGGACTATATCAAACTTCACAATGACCTGAATAGACTAGAAATCTGGGTCAAAGCTAAAAGAATGAATTTCAACACAGAGAAATGTAAGGTACTGTACTCAGGGCGGAAAAATGAAATGCACAGATATAGGATTGGTGACATCTGGCTGAATGAAACAACATGTGAAAGAGATCTAGGAGTCCAAGTAGACCACAAGTTGAACATGAGTCAACAGTGTGATGTGGCAACTAAAAAGGCCAATGCAATTTTTGGCTGCATCAACAGAAGTACAGTATAGTGTCTAGAACAAGGGAAGTAATAGTGCCACTCTATTCTGCTTTGGTCAGGACTCACCTGGAATATTGTGTCCAGTTCTGGGCACCACAATTCAAAAAGGACAGAACAATAGAAGCAAGGCACAGGAAAAGAGGTTCCACCTAAACATTAGGAGGAACTTCCTGACAGTAAGATCTATTCAACAGTGGAATATACTCCCTCAGAGCATGGTGGCATCTCATTATGGTTGTTGTTGTTGTTGTTATTATTATTATTATTATTATTATTATTTTCTAGAGCACTCCTTCTTTGAAGGGTTTTAAAGGTCTTTGAAGGTCTTTAAACAAAGGCTGGGTGGCCATCTACTGGGTATTCTTTCAGTGTGTACTGTATTCCTGCATGGCAAGGAGTTCAACCAGATGGTTCTTGTGGTCTATTCCAGCTCTATGATTCTAAAGTTGAATCATAGTGCAATGATAATGTAGTATGAAAGGGACCTCAGTCTTCATAGGAAAGGCAATGAATTCAGCTTCCTTACCCACAGAGGCCACATTCTCGTAATTCTCCATCATCACATCCTTGTACATAAGTCTCTGCTTCTTCGTCAACAGTTTCCATTCGTCTTCGGTGAAATATACTGCTACATCCGCAAAGGTCACCTGCAACAGAAAATAGCCCTTATCCACAGAGTGACTAAGCAAAAGGGGAGGAAAGCAAATGGTGCATCCAGATATTATTTGATCACTTTAGAATTCAGTCCAAGAAATAAACTTTAAATTCTGTCACCAGGAAAAAAAGCTACTGCCTTTGAGATCCAGTTTGTCTTGAATCTTTTCAATATAATATGCAATATAATACACAATATAATTTAGGCGATAGCTGGGATATTGAAGATGGATTAGGATAGTGACTATCCCAACACATACAATAAATTTAGTCACCAAAGAATTATGGTGCATTTAGACATTTCTTGCCACATTTGAGAGGCAAACGTCATTTTTAATAACAGTTCTGGGGAGCACTCTGGGCGTGATTTAGAGCCAGTGACATTCTCCCATAGCCCCCAACATTTCATAGATGGGAAAAACAAGACATGTGGACAAGCAACCCAGAAGGCAGTGAAGATGGCCAAAGTTGTTTATGAGGAAGATCACACAAGCTAGGAAGGGCACAGCAGTTTGCTTTTGCTTCAGCCTCCTATGAAGGTATATCCTGTCTCCTTCTTTCCTCTCCTCTCCCCACTTTTGAGTTGATGGGCTGCAAACTCAATTGCACTCAGGAAATGAAGTGAACTGAGAAGGGAAAAGTGGGAGGAGGAGAGAGCAACCGGAACATTTTTAAAAGCCCCTGAAAAGTAGTTTGACAGAGGATTAACCAGACCTGTCTCTGCAAACTCCGACAGTATTTTATTTGCTTCCTTTCATAAATGGGCCCAGCAGTGGCACAATTTTTTTTTTATTTAGGTATTTATATCCCGCCCTTCAGCCCTAATGGCTCTCAGGGCAGCTTACAATATTATTTTTAATCAGACAGTTCCCTGCCCTCAGGCTTACAATCTAAAAGACATGAAACAAAAGGAGAAGGGAATGATGGAGGGAAAGGGGATGAGGCCCAGTGGTTCTTCTCTCCCTCTGAGGCCTGGACCAAGGATTAGATGGATTAGAGGGAGGGCTCTTCCTTCTTCCAGGCTAGTCCTGATGGAGCTGGACTTGCCTGGCGAACTCCCTCTCAGGCCAGCAAATGGCAGTTGTGGAGGGAGGAGTCTCCTTCCTTCAGGCTTAGTCCTGATGGAGCTGGACTTGCCTGGCGAACTCCCTCTCAGGCCGGCAGATGGCAGTTATGGAGGGAGGAGTCTCCTTCCTTCAGGCTTAGTCCTGATGGAACTGGACTTGCCTGGCGAACTCCCTCTCAGGCCGGCAGATGGCAGTTGTGAAGCTATTAGGATAGTGACTCACCGAAGGGTTGTTGTACCTCGGCAGCCTCTTTCTGTTGGAGCCCAACTCCCTCCACTTGGCCGCTGTGTGGGCCATCAGGTGGGCAGGGGGTCCTGGTTGCCCTGCACTTGGTCACTTCCAGCAAGAGAGGCCCCAAAGCCCGTGCACAAGGAGGCCGCGATGGAGTTCCTGGGAAAAGGGACCAGGGTTAGGATTGGCTTGGCAAGAAACCCCGCAGCACTCAAAGACACAAAGAAAAGCATCCTGCTGGTGAGATACGCAGGTGACATATGCCTCCTTTGGGCCGATGCAGAGGTGGGCATCCCCTTCCTCCCTCTGCACCAAACAAAGCCCCCTGGAGCTAGCATAGATTCACTGCAGCTCCCCTACACAAGAGATACTCCATGCCTTCTATGAGTGGACGGGGATTAGGGGATGAGGAATTGGAGAGGGCCCTGGTTATGTCCCTGTAGCTAGATGTGAAATGAGTGTATCATTTGTTGAAACCTCCTGACTCCTCAGTGACCCTCAGAGGAAGATGTCTTCATTTTGCTTCTCACTACATAAACACAGCTGGATGCTTGTTCAATACCTCACACCTAACACTCTCACTAGGCATGAAATGGCCATGCGGGATTGCTTCCACAATTCTATGGGAGGACCTGTGTCAGTGGATGGTCAGTTGTAGCCTCATTCCACCTGGAGCAACACTGGAGAATAGAGGGTTCTGTCTGTCCTGGTGGTTCCTCATTCTCCCAATGGCTCACTCTCTCAGCTGCAACCTTTCCATACAATCCTGGACTGAAACATTTAAAGATAAGCCCTCTTTCAGCTCCAGGAATAAAGACCTACCTCCAGTACAAAGACACTGATTCCTGTAGCCCCAGAAAGGCCTCTCCTGCAGTCCTTTATAGCCGGAGCTTCCCTGGGTCAGAGTCCGTCTCCTCAGCCGTAGGGAAGGGTTACTCTGAGTGCGAAGGAGGAGGAGGTCCACAGGGCTGAGGGAGGGAAGGCAATGGAAAAAGGTCAGTGCCAATGGCCATGGAGGGCAGAAGGTGACAATGCCTAGGAAACTCCTTTGAGTCCCAGCCCTAGGAATGAGAGGCAGGAGTGAGTCCAGGGGGCTGAGGGGGTCTCCTTTCCCAAAGGGGGAGGCAAGGACCGGTGGGACCCTCCCCAACTAGGGCCCAAGGGAGGGTCTCTCTCCCCACCTCTCTCTCCCAGCCCCCAAAGCCTAGGCTCCCCACTGGCCCTGAGTCCCCTTGCCTCCCTTCCTCACACCCCACAAGCCCCTTCCTTCTTTCCTTCCTTCCTTCTCCACAAAATGGAGGGCCAGAGGCAGAAAGGGACACACTGCCTTTCTTTTGGTCCAAGGAGCCTGGCCTCCTTCTGACTCTGGAGCCCAAGGAGAGAAAGAGGAGCCTCTCAGTTCAACTGAGGAGTACTCAGAGAAGGTTCCAGGACATTATTCCCCACAGTCACAAGCAGCACAAAATGGCCACAGGAACACAAAATGGCCGCCTCTGCCTCAGTGCTTGGATTTCTGATCCTAAAGAAAAGTTTTCCTGATGGCACCCGATGGCTGTGAGAACACAAAAAGTCCCCAAACAGGACTTCCAAACCTTAACAACACATAAACATTTTCCTGATGCTATTAAAAGGAGGAACCTGATCCCCTCCTTAATTACAATCAATAGTGAAAGATATTAATATTAAGAGTGCCCATCATCCACAACGCAGCTCAGGTCTTGACCGCTCTGGGTGGCCAGTCCAGCTGCAGGTGGCCCTCCGTCCGTCCGTCCTCCTTTCCTTCTGCATTTCTCCTCTTTTCCCCAGCATCATCCTGTTTCCCAAGAAGGCTGCATCCACACTATAGAAATAAGGAACTTTGACAATGCTTTAACATCTCAGTGCTATGGAATCCTGGGATTTTACCTTTAGACACTTAGCCTTCTCTGCCAGAGAGCTCTCATGCCACAACAAACTACAAATTCCAGGATGGATCCAGGAGTGTTAAAAGGGTTTCAATCCAGATTATTTCTATAATGCAGATAAAGCCTAAGTTGGTTGTAAAAGGATAGAAACACCCAAGTAAAATTTTTATCCTGTTAAAAATGGTTTTGCTTTTTTAAAAAAATAAGCAGTTCGTTTTTCTGTCTAATCCTTATTCTTCTTGATGTTGTTAGTGTGTATGTTTGTTTGTTTGTTTGTTTCATTCTTGGTAATATGAGTTACTCTGGTCTGTCTCCTTCCTTCTTGCCTGAAAATCTATTAATAAGAAAACTGGGGAGACTTTTAAAACCTCCCAAAGGAGCCACTTTTGGCCTTGTTTGGGGGACTAGCCTCCTCTTAGAAGCCAAATCCCAATGTTTGTGAAGAATAAGAATAAGGCTTGTATTAAGACTATCCTCCCCATTTCTGATCCCTTTTAAAACCCATGTTCCCCAGAAGGAGCAGAGCTGTGTAATAAGAAAACATCTCAGAAAAGAGACACACTTCCTTCTTTTTGGCCGAAGGAGCCTGGCCTCCTTCTGACTCTGGAGCCTCAGGAGAGAAAGACAGACCTCTGTTCAACTGAGGCCTCAGAGAAGGTTCTGGATCAATATTCCCCACAGTCACAAGCAGCACAAAATGGCCACCAGAACACAAAATGGTCGCCAGAACCCAAAATGGACATTGGAACACAAAATGGCTGCCAGAACACAAAATGGCTGCCTCCACCTGAGCACTTGGCAGATGGAAGCCTTCAGGAGAGAGAGAGAGAGAGAGAGAGAGAGAGAGAGAGAGAGAGAGAGACGGAGGGGAAGAGTGGAAGGAGGTCCTGGAGGGAGGGGGCCTTGGGAGATATAGGGCCTTAGTGAGATATTCAGTGTTCGCTTCCTAACAAAGGAGTTTCTGACCTTGTAAAGGATTTGGGCCTTAGTGAGATATTCAGTGTTCGCTTCCTAACAAAGGAGTTTCTGACCTTGTAAAGGATTTGGGGCAAACTGGATCTGAAAGGCAGTAGTAGCCTTTTCCCTTGCCAATGAGATTTAAAGTGTATTTCCTGGACTGGATCTCCCAACATCCACAGGGCCAGAGAGAGGAGGGGTCCTGCCCTCCAGTAAGGCCCCTCCAATCCCTCTGAACCAAGGACTACAACTCCCACATCGTCTTTCTTTCTTTCTTTTTCTTTCTTTCTTTCTCTCTAGCTGCCTTGTGTTAGTGGTGTTACTTCTCTTTTGTCATTGTGTGCTTTCAAGTTGTTTCTGACTTATGGCAACCCTAAGGACAGCCCTTTGCAGGCTTTTCTTGGCAAGATTTGTCCAGAAGTAGTTTTGCAAGTGCCTTCTTCTGAGGCTGAGAGAGTGTGACTTGCCTAAGGTTACTCAGTGGGTTTCCATGGCCAAAAGGGCATTTGAACCCTGGGCTCCTGGGTCATAGTCCAAAGCTCTAGCCACTGAACAACACTGTCTCTTTCTTGAGGCTTTGTAGTTTTTTGTGGAGTGGCTCCAAGTCTTTGCCGACTTCTGAGGAGACTCTCCTGGGGTTTTCTTGGCAAGAGTTGTTCAGAGGCGGTTTGCCATTGCCTTCCCTGAGGCTGAGAGAGTGTGGCTTCTTGCTCAAGAGATCCAGCTGGTTTCATGGAGGAGAGGGGCACTGGACCCTGGCCTCCAGAATTGTAACCCAACACTCAAACCACTGAACAACACTGCCTCACATTCCCATGTACAACCTGAGAAATAACTGCGGACATTTTTCCTGTTCTTCATGTGTGTCTTCAAGTTGTTTCCAATTTATGGCAACCCTAAGGCAACCTTATCATGGGATTTTCTTGGCAGGTTTCTTCAGAGAGGGGTTGCCATTGCCATCCCCTGAGGCTGAGAGAGTGTGACTTGCCAAGGGTCACCTAAGTCCCAAACACACTGCAGATATAATCCAATCTGAGACTGCTTTAACTGCCCTGGCTCAGTGCTAGGGAATTCTGGGAAATGTAGTTTTGTGAGACATTGAGCCTACCTTGTCAGAGAGCTCTGGTGCTACAATAAACTCCAGTTCCCAGGATTCCCTAGCACTGGGCCAGGGCAGTTAAAGCGCTCTGAAACTGGACTATTGCTGCTGTGTATTTTGGATCTTACTTTGCCGCAAACTGTCCATAGCCTGCAATGCATCTCCTAATTCTGTTGGCAGTCCCTCCTCCCAACACTTTCTCATTTCCCCCAAAACCAGCACAAACCTGGCAGATGGAAAGAGGTTTTAAAGCAGCATTTAAATCTGCCATATTCGTTTTTAAAAGACTAAATGTCCCAAATGCTATTATCAGTTTTGTAGCTATTATTACAGAAAGACATAGAGTTTAAACTCCTCAAGTACCTTTATTTTCTGGAGTGAGATGGGCTTTTCCAACTGACTCACTGTGATGATCTCCGGTGGTCCAAGCAGCCAAACTGCGGCCCTGGAATAATAACAACAACAACAACAACAACAACAACAACAATAATAACAATAGTTTTATACCCCTCTCTTCAGCCAAAAGGCTATCAGAGTGTATTACAAATTGTTAATTAGACATTTAGACATTATGGCTCTTAGCCCAGCAGACCCTTAAATTCCTTAAATATCTCTGCCTCCATCCAGTGAATTATAAAAGGGTTTCCCTTAACCTACACTGGGACCAGTTAAGGAACCTTATTTCTTCTTCTTTACTGATCTTCCCAAGCATCAACTGAGCCAAAACACATCTAAAAGGAGCGTCGAGTAGTAGATACTCCAAGGAGATATTTACTATAAATAACAAAATATAACTGAAATATAAGTCACACAAGATATTAAGAATCTTGCAGGTACAATATTTGTAAGTATATAATATTCAATTCATACAAGCTATTAAAATAATAAATAAACCCAAGTGTCCAATTCTGAGACTAACTTCCAAGATCCGCTCTTTAACTCTCTCTCTCGATCTCCAACCGACACAATTCCCCCAACTGTCTCTTGGTCTCTCCGGCCTTATCTCTCCTTCTCATGGAAGCTTCCAGAACAACCTTCATCTTGCTCTCTGATTGGTCAAGAGAGCCTTCCGTAGCAGTGATGTCACTCTGTATTTGCATAAACCTCCCTTTACTGCCTGAAGAAGACCTCCATTGACTGGAGCCCAGTCATTACATTTTCCCAAGGCAAGGCTTGCACCTATTTCCCAATGTTGTTCTTGGGGTCTGCCTTCCAGTTGTTTCCAGGTCTTATGGTGACCTTATGGGAGTCTCTGAAGGGGTTTTCTTGGCAGGTTTCTTAAGAGTGGGTTTCCATGGCCATCCTCTGAGGCTGAGAGAGTGAGACTTGCCCAAGGCTTCAGTTCTTTTGGAAGCCTTTTTGCTTTATTTTCTAGAAGGCAGCTGAAGTGTTGCTTCTTGCTCTGAAGAAGGAGAGGAACCTTCTGGCATCCAAAAGGCTAACACTCTCTGGAGTTATCTTGGATAATATGAATATATAGAATTGCAATACCTGATCATTTATTAAAAGGTTTATCGTGCACCCCATATCATAGAATCTCATAGCTATGTCTCAATAGCAGTTAACCAAATTAAAGAGTATATAAAACAAAAGCATGAAACAAGCAGGACAAGGAAACTTACATGGATTTGTAATTGGTTGAATGGACGAACCCAAAGGGTGCTCAGCAATGGCTCCTTTTCATCCTGAAGAGAAGTGACCAATGGGGTCCTATCTTGAGCCCAGTGCTATTCAATATCTTTATCAATGACTTTGATGACAGAAATGGGGGCATACTTATCAAATTTGCAGATGGCACCAAATTAGGAAGAG
>JACSCI010000535.1:0-26594 GCA_016801065.1 Sceloporus tristichus | reverse complement strand
AGGGCCGTCCGGCGTCGCAGCAGTGGCCCCAGCAGCAGCAACACAGTAAGGGAAAGAGGTGGAGATGTTCTTTCGCATGCTTTTGGCTGGGGGTGGAGTAGACTTGATTGAGGGTTTTAGCTATTGCTTCTGCGGGGAGGGGTCAGTCTCAGCTAAGACGCTGAATGATGTGGAATTGCTGATTCAGGAGCTATTAATAAAGTTCTGTTTAGTCTTCATGAAGCTGACTGGTTGATTTTCCTGGATTCTGGTCCTGGATTCTGACAGGAAGGAAGGAAGGAAGGGGAGGCCACTGAACCCCGGCACATACCTTCCTTTCCTGCAAAGGCCTTAGCGAAATAAGCAGCAGAAGCAGCAGCTAGGCCATGCGCATGCTGAGGAGGGTCCTCAAGGGGGATGTTGCGGTCGGCCAGGACCAAAAGCCTAGGCGACTCCAGCAGCAGTTCAGAGACCAGATGTGTCAGCTTGACTAGGGAGTCTGTTAAGGAACGGGGCGGAAGTAAACCAACAGAATCCCCAGACTTTCCTAGTCTTTGAGCTTAGTAAATACATTCAGTGTGGTCCATCATATGGATAGGCATCCTGCTCAAGGCAAGATTGTCTTCATGGACCAAAGGCACTCCCCTTATCTGCTCACTGAAGGAGAACCCGGCTGGTAAGGCCCAATCCCAGGTGGCTGAGCTATAATCATCCAGCCAGGTCTCCATGAAACAAGCCAGGTCAGCCTCTTGGTCCAGTAGGAAATCCGGGACTATCTGTGTTGTATTTTTTAATGACCTGGCATTACACAAGAGCAGGGAAAGGTTCTATGGTTGGTTTGATATGCTCTCCAGCCCTTTTGGGATAACAGGGTGAATGGAAGGAGAGAGAGATATCTGTCAAGGTCCTAATTGCAGCCCATCTTGCAACACAAAAGGCAGTACAGTACTTTGAAAAAGGAACAGCTTTAATTGAAGAAGAAGTAATGGAAGTGACTTTTTTTGTCAAGAATGAAACAAAGTATGAAGATATCTTTATCCCTTTTATAACCATATGAATCCACCCCACTCCATTTACCAGTAAAGCTAATTAATTGGATATCCCTTTCCCTCACAGTGTTCTCCCGCCCTTTTCTGCGCAATGTCCTCCCATCTGGGATTCTGGTGGCTTTCCTAAAAGCAATGAAGCTCTCACGTGCCTTTTCTCAACCACTGCACCTCTGGCCTTGGACCACAGAACTCAGCCACACAACAGTTTTCATTAATATTTTGGCTTAACAATATATATAGCTATCTAGAATATAAAACCCTATCAATCTCCACATAATATGATACCATATGAAAATATAATAAGCATAAACCCATAGCAACATAATATAATATAAAAATACCAATAACTCTCTAGGTTTCCCCTCCTTTTCCAGAAACCATCCTTTTAAACTCAAGCCTCTGTTAGAAGGGTGATTCCCACACATTCCAATCCTAGCAAAGAAGCACATTCTTTAGCCAAGATATCTCTACCTCTTTCTAGTATCTTCTATTAAAGCACATATTAAAACATATTATTTTAACCCACCATAAATGCCATCTATTTTAATTCTACTCTAAACCTAAACCTATAACCCTCATGGCATGAATCCCTAAATGAATAAATGCATGAATAAAGGGATTCATGACATATTGTGACTTCAGGCTGGTGCTCCTTACCTGACTGAGACTGGCCCATTGCGACCTCAGGCTGATGCTCCTTGTCTGCAGCAATGAGATGGAAACATTTTGAATTTAGGCTAATGCTGCTTACCTGAAGGTTTGAGACGTGACCATTGGAACCTGAGGCTGATGCTGCTTGCCTGAAACACTGAGACTGGCCCATTGTGATCTCAGGCCAATGCTCCTTGCCTGAAGGATTCAGACTGGCCCAATTTGAACTCAGGCTCATGCTCCTTGCCTGAAGGATTCAGACTGGCCCATTGTGATCTCAGCCTGAGGTTCCTTGCCTGAACAATTGAGATGGTAGAATTGTCACTTCAGTGTGGTGCTCTTTACCTGAAAGATTTAGACTGGCCCATTGCAACCTCAGGCTGATGTTACTTACCTGAACAATTGAAATGGGAGAATTGTCACTTCAAACTGGTGGTGTGTCCCTGAAGGATTGAGAAAGGTCCATTGCATTTCAGAACTAGTGTATAAGGGTTCTGTCATAAAGCGTAAAAATATTAGGATTTGGTTATTAAAGTAGGAGTTATAGTTGTAATTCATAGTAGGTAGTGTAGAGTGATGGGTTATAATGGAAACTGATGGAAGGATAGATGGAGTAGCTTTTGGATGAAGGAGGGCGTTTGGAGAGAGGGATGGGTTTGCAGCTGTAGACTGGTTATCAAGGAGGAGTGAAGCTGGCTTGGGAACACTGCTCTTCAAAGTAAGGCTGTCTGGGAGAAGGGAAGGGAAGTATAGACAACCTTGGTATCTATGCAACCTCCGCTTGTGTTGCTTTAGTTTGGGAATTGGGGGCTGGCTTAGGGAGGGGTTGAGCAAGTTCCTTTGGACTTCAGACTTTGCAAAAAAGGTGTTAATGGATGTTTCTGCCTGGATTCATCAATAAAGCTTTTTTTGTTTCAAATGAGTTTTATTTTTTGAGCACAGGACTGACTCCAGATCTCACCATTTGCAAAGTCTCACAATTTTAACTCCAATGGAGACCCAGGAACAAGAAGAGTTCTTGGAGAACCCAGTGATTCTGGAGAGCCCAGTGGTGGAGGACCAGGTGCCTTCTTCAGAGGAACTAGGGCCAAGCCCAAGACTGGGAAACCTCTTGAAGCTCACACCATCCAGGCCACCACTGGAGGATTTGGGTTTCCGGCCCCAGACTGGGGAAAGGAAGGCCGTCGGGAGACAGAGTGACAGCCTGGGACCTGGCAGTGGGGGAGTCGCTTGATAGCCGCCTCAGGACAGAAGAACCCCAGGTAGAGGTTTATTGAATGGAGGAAGACATAAAGGAATTAAAGGACCTTATGAAGTGGATGGTGTCACAATTAAAGATATGGAGGAGGAAGATGTCAGAGGCGAACTGAGGACAGCTGATGCTCATTGCCTGAAGCACTGAGGCTGTCCCATTGTGATTTCCAAATCCTTCACCATTTTAGTTGCTCTCCTTTGGATGTCCTCCAGTTTCTCAACATCCTTTTGAATTGTGGGGCCCAGAACTGGACACAGTATTCCATGTTGGGCCTGACCAGAGCAGAATAGAGTAGCACTATTACTTCCCTTGATCTAGGCACTATACTTCTATTGATGCAGCCTAAAATCGCCTTGTCCTTCTTAGCTGCCACATCGCACTGTTGACTCATGTTCAACTTGTGGTCTACTTGGACTCCTAGATCCCTTTCACACATAGTTTCATTCATCAAGGTGTCCCCCATAATCCTATATCTGTGCATTTCATTTTTCTGCCCTTAATGCAGTACCTTACATTTCTCCATGTTGATTTTCATTTTGTTAGCTTTGGCCCAGCTTTTTAGTCTATTCAGGTCCTTTTGAATTTTGATCCTGTCCTCTGGGGTATTAGCTACTCCTCCTAATTTGGTGTCATCTGCAAATTTGAAAAGTATGCCCCCAATTCTGTCATCCAAAGATGTTGAATAGCACTGGGCCAAGGAAAGGACCCCACTGGACACAGCACTGGTCACTTCTATCCAGGATGAAAAGGAGTCATTGTTGAGCGCCCTTTCGGTTCGGCTGGTCAACCAATTACAAATCCATGTAACAGTTTCCTTGTCTAGCTTGTTTCATGTTTTTGTTTTATATACCGTTTAATTTGGTTAATTGCTATTAGTGAATTGCCAAGAGTGGCCACTAGATGGCGCTCCAGGATAGAAGTTGGTGAGAAGCCCGAGGAGGCTGCAGTGCCCTGAGTATCCACAAGAGGGCGGCATTGTATTAGGAATGTTCTTTATTGATAAAACCGAAATCTATGGGGACTAATGTGATTTTCCCATTGGCTCGTATTCCTGAGGGGGCGTGGCCTCCTTCCCTTTACCTGGACCTTCCTCCGCTCCCATTGGGTGCCTATTCCCCCCCCCCTCGGTTGCCCTGAAAGCGAAAGGACCACTGGAAGGAAATGGGGGGGAATTGCAGCACTGCATCATGGGAAATTTGCAACCGGGGGATTTGTGGTGGTGAAACAGAGCAGAAGCAAAGCTGCATTATACACCAGACCAATTCGGAGTGGAATCAGAGTGAGCTTAGAAGACATTTCTGTACATTCACTTGTTACCGATTTCGCCAAAATGAGGGGTCACTTTGGAATCACTGCGGAAGCCCCACAGAAGGAGCCCCCATAGAAAGGAATCGTGTGTGATAACACAAAACGTTGTCGCCTGAATTCGCATCGTTGGACCCGCAGTGACTTCGGATCTGAGCTGCAAAAACCTCCGTGTGATAAACACAGTCTTTGAGATTTCACAAGGCTCTGTGGTTTTGGGAATAAGAAGCTAATTATCATAATTGTTGTTGAAATTCAATGCCCCAATAATATGGAAGTCACAGTCTGTCAAAGTTTACATGAACTGTGTGAAATGTGGTTTTTGTTTTGCTGTTGTCTGTCCTGAATTTCCCATCTCCACTAACTGACCCCAAGATCAAGCAAGAAGAGAGAAGGAGAAAACTGTGTCTCCTTCCACTTTATCAACCCCATGAAGAAATGTATGAACCTCTTCCTTGGCCATGCTTAGAGACAGTTTTGCTCCTTAAAAAACACAAGGCTTGTAATCTTTCACAGAAGGCATATTATTTGGGAGGCAGTTCAAGAAAAATCCTACCAGGGAGGTACCCTCAATTTCTTTTCTAGGCATAGAGGCTGGTGGGCTTTTTCATCCACAGTTTTATGGTGGAGGTGGCCTATGACAAACCTCCTTTGAACACAGACAAATGCAGAACTGCCTTAAACTTGACCACTAGCGAACCTGTTAAAAGTGTACATGCATGAAGAGAGTTCTGCCTGATAGATCCTATGATGCTTCTTCTGAGTTTCACTTAATTTGCTGAAGTAAAATTGTATTTATTTGTTAGACTGTTCTTATACTTAAAACAAAAATCTTCTCTAGACAAAGGACTTGGAAAGAAGAAAGGTCCCTCCACAAAATTGTCTGGCCTTAAGATGAATGACAAAGGCATCATGCGAAATGAAGAAGAGACGGTGATCCTGAACCAGACAATTCTTTCTGACCCAGAGGAAGGAGCCAAGTGAGTCTGGGACACTTTTATGCAATAGGTTCTTGGCCTTAGGAGAAAAGCCGCAATATGGAAAAGGGGCACCAGCTCATCTTTCTACTCTTTGTTCAAATGGACAGGTTTTCTCTGACCTACGGAGTCAAAGCAGCCCATTTGGGTGTTGAATGCGGATTGGAGGATGACTCACATTTGCCGCTGGGATCTTACTGGCATGGCTACAGGAACATGGATCTCATAGAATCAGATGACGACCTGGAACTAACTGAGAAGGTACAGAAGAAGCACTTTCCATGTGTTTTAGAGTAGGGCAGCATGTTTGCATCTGGCTGTTTTGCAAAGAGAGTTAGTTATTCCTCCCCACTGAGAATTTATCCTTAAAGTGACAGAGGTCAGGGCAGGGGAGCATTCATTAAATCCACCCCAAACTTTTTACTCAACTCTCTTCCCCCCAATAAATTCAATGCCTTGGACAGTCAAGATTAAAACCAACATGGATTCACTGTCCCACTAAGATGGAAGACACTAAGAGACTCAGACATAATGGGACACAGACCTTTGTCTTTAGTGAGAGCCGTTCAATGAATTTTATGAGGCAAGTCAGGTTTATTTACATACCACCTTTCTACTGTAACAGTGAACAGTGACCAAATTATCAATGGGGAATTTAATTAGCTCAAGATCACAAGAGGAGGCCTGTTGCTGCACCTCAGGGATCGGCCCTTCGATCTAGATACCAGGAACTAGAAATCCAGAAACGAGGCAGAGGCTCTAAGTACAATCAATGTCTCTTTTATTGGAAACAGGGGTCCAAACACACACAGGCACATACACACATGCATTCATACAAGGCTCAGGAAATAACGTGGTAGATGTGGGATAGATAATAGGCTTTTCTCATGGTAATACTCACCTGATGTAGAGGTTCTCTCTTGGGAAGTCCAATTTGTGTGAGGATTTGTAAGTCTGCTTAATATTTAAGGCTTAGCCAACCAGATCAGAGCGACTCTGACTTCAAACTGACATAGATGTTGGCTGCAAAATGACCAGAGACAGGCCGGTGACTGACTTGGTTGAGGGAGGCAGCTGAGAGTGGCTGGCAGCAGCACATCCCTAAATTTAGGAGACCTTTTAAGGATCTAACAGAGTCTCTAGACAAAGGGCAATCACTCTGAAACTGCTTGAAGTGTATTTCACATCTTAGGTCCATGTTTTGATCTCACCAAATGTTTCTGCTAGAGTAGGGACCCAAATGGCTATGCAAATGCCATTCCTTTGATTCAAATGGCTCCCCCTCAATCACAAGAGAGAAACACTGCCTTAAGACATCTGCCTGGTAGCAGCTAAGCAGCTCCTGGCATGATCTCACCCATCTTCAGAGCTGGGAAAGGAAATTCGTTTACATATCAAAACCCATGGCTTCCCCTTGTTTCAGTGGGAACCTGTTATTTAGATCCCATGCTAGGACCCTACAGCTACTCAGGTCAAGATGCACTTTTGATATCAAGGTGCAGGTCACAGCCTATCATTTAGATATATTAAAAGGTGCAGATCAATGCCTATCACTACTGGGGAGAAAGTATATAAAGTGGATTCCTTACCAAAATAAACACACAACTAATAATAATAATAATAATAATAATAATAAAAATAAAAATAATAATTTACTTATACCCCGCTCTTCAACCAAGGCTATCAGAGTGGCTTACAAATTGTTAATTAGACATTTCCCAGATACAAGAGAATCTTTGATTATACAACATTTTTGTTGGAGATTTGGGATATCTGCATTGCATAAGTAAACAAAAATAGACACATCTCCCTTTAAACCTCCTGCATCTATTTGTAGAAAGGTAGACAGGTCCAAATGATTTGTCTTGCTGGGTTTTCCTATCTGTCATGATTTGGAAATCGTTGTCGAAACTCATTTGTTTGTTTATTGCATTATTACCTTTACATGTCTGTTATTTCTCAGTGTTATATTTATAAATACAGAATGAGAAGGAGAAAAACTGCAGTCACAGAGCATGCATTGTTGTTTTCCAATTACAAAAGAACAGCCAGTAATACCATGCGTGTGAACCAGATGTGCCACCTACAACCTGCCCCCAGAAAACAATGTTCACATCAGGTTCAGACTCTCGCCTTCCGACTCTTGCTTTTCCTGCTCCGGCAGGGAATTTTAATTAAAAACTATGTGAGATTTTCTTTTCTTTTTGTTCTTTATTTTCCCATCCAAAGGTCATGTTAGTTGAGAGATACAAAAGGCCACAGGAGAAGCAGCTCCAAGCCCAAGTTGACTACCTGCTGAATTTAGTCCATGTAATGTTGTGAAGAATGCTCCGTCAAGTTTCTCAAACAGATAAATACATTTATTAAAAAGTCAGTATCTTCTGGAACGCTGGAGCTTCAGAATACTCACACACAAAGTCAGTCTCTTTCCAAACAACTTCCACCACTCACAAGATCACATAATGATTTATAGGAACACAATAACACAGAACAGGTGAATGAAGAGAGAGGATGGAAGACTTAAAGAAACATACAACATATATCACAGTCCAGAAATGGAGGAGAAAAAGGACTGTGTGAAAGATAAAAGTGAGGCCAATTGTTTCAAAAACCCAGTGGAGAAGCCAAGAGGAGCTGGACCAGGTCTTTTGCCTTTGAAAGAAGTTTTAGCATCAGCTTTTGTAGACTTGATCTCCTTCGGCAGATGCAAGGAGTGAGAGGGTGCTCCGGAAGGATCTAAGGTCTTTCCTGGGCACCTGTTGACTCCATGCATCTGAGGATAGAGACCAAGTCTACAGAAGTTTATGCTTCAACTTCTTTTGCTCAGTTAGTCTCACAGGTGCCACAAGATGGCAATGCAATTTAAGACAAGAGTGATTTAAGTGGGCTTAATCTGTATTTTAAAATATGGCAAATTAAAAGAGAAGAGCCAGCAGCCTTTTAAAGCAATTTGAAGTGAAACACATGCAGAAATTTGAATCAAATCCAATGGTCCCTGGAAGTAGACCTCAGGACTGGCAAAGCCTCGCGGAGGGCAGCAGAGGCGCAGGTCCATTGCTCCTCCTCACCATGGGCCCCTACTCTCCCCCAGCTGAGAGGCAGCTGGAGGCCAGGGGAAGGGCAGGAGGAGCAGGAGCAACAGCACGTGTCCGTCACCCCCCTAATTTCCCCTGGCTTCTAGCTGTCTCTTCCTGCCCTGGAAGCCCCACCTCCGATGGTGGAAGCCCTGCCCATGGATGGCAGAAGTCCCACCCACAGAGGGCAGAAGCCCCGCCCCCGGCACACGGACCTAGAAATGTTCGCCATCACCGCAAAGAAGGCCAAGGCAATGCAAAATGCAGGATGTTATGGTGACCCCAAGGTGAACCTATCATGGGGTTTTCTTGTAAGATTTGTTCAGAGGAGGTTTGCCATGGCTTTCCCTTGAGGCTGAGAGCATATGACTTGCCCAAGATCACCCAGTGGGTTTACATGGCCCAGCAGGGATTTGAACCCTGGTCTCCAGATTCATTGTCCACAACTGGAGGCCAGGGGAAGGGCAGGAGGAGTCCATTACTCCACCCTGTCTCCCGTAGTCTACCTTGCCAAGCTTTATTGTCTTTTTCTAGTGATTCAGGTCTTCTCGTGGCATGTCCAAAGTATGACAGGCTCAGCTTAGGATGGGTGACACCTTGCTTGAAAGGAGCACATGTGAAACGGATCTTGGAGTCTTAGTAGACACCAAGCTAAACGTGTCAACAGTGTGGAGCAGCAGCCAGAAAAGCTCGAATGATTCCAGGCTGAATTCAGCAGGACTGTAGATCATAGGAAGTAATAGTGCCACTGTATTCTGCTCTGGTCAAGCCTCCCCTGGAATCCTGTGTCCAGTTCTGGGCACCACGATTCAAGAGGATGTGGGCAAGCTGGAATAATTTCTCCAGGGAAGGATGAGTGAAGATGATTAAAGATTTGGAAACCAAGACTTGTCCACAATACAAAATATAACTTTATTGGCCTCCCAAAATGGGGAAAAAGTTGCATCATGCAAATTTTCAAAGCTTCACTGGCTTCTTCGTCCAGCAGAGATGCTAAGATATTGAGTTATGTGACATTGGTAGCCAGAATCTTAATAGCTTCGAATTGGAAAGAGAGTTCAATCCTTTTGGTGCAAGATTGGTCATTAAAACAATTGGAAATGGCTGAATTAAACAAATGGATGTGCCTCATGCATTTGTTTATTTATTTATACTCCGCCTTTCTCCCAAGGCGGCTCTCAAGATAAAACGCCTTTAAAACAATTGTAAAAAACCGACTTAAAATAAGACCATTAAAACAGTATAAAATTAAGGTTAAAAACATACAAAAGTGAAAATGCATTATCTAGTACATCTACCCCATATAAAAGCCATGAAACCCGAAACCCTGGGGAAACTTGTCAGTATTTGGGAACTGGTAATGAAATATTTAAGGAACACGTTGGGAGAAATCTCAATTCTTGGTTTTCAGGATTAAGTAAGAGAAGCTGTTGTATAGTTATTCAGAATTTGGGATGATCCATATATTTAAGATAGATCCAAAAATCATTTGTATATAAGTAACAGCTTTGATTCCACATTGTAGGTGCAGCCTTTATTATGATCTATTATCATGTGTATATAAGGAAGGAACATTACCAAAAATAAGTATAAACACCAAGCATAGATATCTTAGGAAGGAGAGAAAGAATAAAAAGAATTCTTATTATATATTTTATGTCATTTTGTATGTCATGTCATGTTTATGTTATGTTTTAGGTTACAATAAATGAATAAATAATTGTTGTTGTGTGCCTTCAAGTCATGTCTGACGTATGGCGATCCTATCAGGTTTCTTTTCACATTTCTTCAGAGGGGCTTTGCCTTGATCATCCTCTGAGGTTGAGAGAGTGTAGCCTGACTACGGTCACTTAGTGGCTTTCTTGGTTGGGCTACGATTCGAATCCTGGTCTCCAGAGTCATAAACTAGAGCTCAAACTACTTTGCAATGGAGCCACAGGCCTACATGCTGCCTCTGATGCTACTCAGGCCCTGTAGACACTGGCAATTAAGGCCGGCATAGGGGCGGTGTCAGGGCATAGTGTCCCCATAATGCATGCCCAACTCTGCTTCCCAGGACGCCCTGATGCCATGTGCTGCTCCACATGACGCAGCCCCAAAGAAGTGCTGCATAGCTGTGACAATGCGGCTATGGTGCCCTTTTGAGGGCGCAAAAAGGAGCTGCTTTTTGCGGCTCCTTTTCGCACCCCGGAAAGGCCAGATCAGGGCCACAGAGTGAGCCTGCCGCAGCCCTGATCCATCGCAAAAAGGGGCAACTGCAAGTCGTCCCTTAGGGATGGTCTGTAGAGCTTCTCAGTTATTATGATAGTGAAGGATCTCAATGCAGGCAGAGGCCATTCCCCTTCTTGATCATATGGACAAAGGGAAATAAAAGACAGATAATAAAGCTGCACCTACCTGTAGGATTAATGCAGATTGATGGCTCCATGCTTTGGAATTCTGGGGGCTATTCTGTATATACTCATAAAATCATAGAATCATAGAGTTGGAAGAGACCAAAAGGGCCATCCAGTCCAACCCTATTATGCCATGCAGGAAATCTCAATCAAAGCATCCCCGACAAATGGCCATCCAGCCTCTGTTTAAAGACCTCTGAGGAAGGAGACTCGACTGCACTCTGAGGAAGGAGTGTGTTCCAGTGTCGAACAGCTCTTACTGTCAGTGCCTTCTTCCTAATGTTGAGGTGAAATCTCTTTTCCTGGAGCTTGCATCCATTGTTCTGGGTGCAAGTCTCTGGAGCAGTAAAAAACAAGCTTCCTCCCTCCTCAATATGACATCCCTTCAAGTATTTAAACAGGGCTATCATATCACCTCTTAACCGTCTCTTCTCCAGGCTGAACACTCCCAGTTTGCTAAGGTGTTCTTCATAGGGCATGGTTTCCAGACCCTTCACCATTTTAGTCACACTCCTTTGGACATGCTCCACTTTCTCCACATCCTTTTTAAATTATGGTGCCCAGAACCGGACACATTATTCCAGGGTCTTTCCTCTGCTCCACTTTCCAGGAGGGAGGGGGCTCCTCAAAGACCTTTTTATATTTGGATCATGATCCCCTCCATGGCCATGCCTCTCTCTAAGGGACCCCCGCCCTCTTTTCTCATAATAACCCCCAAGTACCTGGGCCCCAAGGAATCCCCAGAGGAGGAGGCAGGGAAGAGGGAGAGGAGGCCTGGCAGCCCCCTGCCTTTCTTTGAGGGAAGAGGGGCTTCCTTCCTTCTTATAATCCCCAAGCTCCCCCCGCAAGAAGATCCTCAAGCCATTCTTCTAAACCAACGAGGGTTGACCCCCATTTCCATCCCTCAGAACAGACTGTGAGGGCAGCAATGGCTTCAGGTCTGAGACTACGCATGCGCACATACATCCAAAGGCCCCTTCTGATCATGCCCAGGGATTACCAGGGCCTTACTGCTGTTGCTGTTTATTCCACTGGTGGCCTTTGAGGGAAGGGAAGGAGTGCGCCAGGGGTTCAGCTGCCTCTCCTTCCTTTCTTCCTTCTTTTGAGGAGATTTTGAAGAGGCTGCAACGGAGCCCAGGAAAGGCAGGAAAGGAAGGCTCTGCTTTCGAAAGTCTCTTTGTGTATACTATATATACACACATAGATAGATAGATAGATACAGAGAGAGAGAGAGAGAGAGAGAGAGAGAGAGAGAGAGAGAGAGAGATACAGATGTATGTGTGTTTGTCTCTGCTGTTCTTACACCTGGGAATGGAGCTGAGGACTGAGGAGAGATGAAAGTATCAGTTTTGTGCAAATTCACAACTTCTGTGCATCAAAGAGTCCAGTGTGTTGAAATAGCAAAGAACTTTATTGAAAACACATATCAGAAATTGAGTGTTTAAGCCAGAACTTCCCAGAATATGTTGAAACCTCAAAACCTAAAACTCCACCTTCTATCAAACCTAGCCCCCACCTACAATTCCCACCATCTATCCCCCACTATTAACCAGCCCCACTTTGCCATCCTTCTCACACGCACAATCTCTCCCTGCCCCAGACATTTGAAGAAGCTAGCTCCCTTTCTAATGTAAAGTCGAAGGCTTTCATGGCCGGCATCAATAGTTTTTTGTGGGTTTTTCAGGCTAGAATATGGCCACATAGTCCGAAAAACCCACAAAAAAATATAGCTCCCTTTCTGTTACTACCGGTCCCCAACTTTCTTCAGCCAACATCCCTCAAATTCCGAATGCTATCATTGCTTTTCTTGCTAGCTCCAACAAATCCTAGCCCCCATCTAACTAACCTAAACCACGACCCATAATCCCCAACCAAATTTATAACCCAAAACAATTATCTATACTAGTAGCAATTAAAACATAAACTTAACAAAACATAACTTTAAAACATAAACAGACATATGGACAGAAAAACCATAGAAATAAAATCATAAGAGCTTTTTAGCATCTCTGGATTGAAAAAATATTTTTGTATTCCTTCTTTACAAAAATAATGTTCATTCACAGCTTCGATTTTTGTGTCTTCTCTCCTGTGTAGCCTCTCTGGTGATTGAATAGGCCTGACCTCCAAGAAAAACCTTTCCCACAATGCTGGCATTTGTATGGCTTCTCTCCTGTGTGGACTCTCTGGTGTCTCACTAGGTGTGACTGCCGAGAAAAACAGTCCCCACATTGCTGGCATTTGTATGGCTTCTCTCCTGTGTGGATTCTCTGATGTCTCACTAAGTCTCCCTTCAAAGAAAACCAGTTCCCACAATGCTGGCATTTCCATGGCTTCTCTCCTGTGTGGACTCTCTGGTGTGTCTGTAGGTTTGACTGCTGAGAAAAACAGTTCCCACAATGCTGGCATTTGTATGGCTTCTCTCCTGTGTGGACTCTCTGATGTTTCAATAGGTCTGATTTCCAAGAAAAACCTTTCCCACAATGCTGGCATTTGTATGGCTTCTCTCTTGTGTGGACTCTCTCATGACTGACAAGTTCTTCTGTAAAGAAGGATAATGACAGATAGTACTGAATATCAGAGTGAAGAGAGGAAAGTGTTAGCCTAAGATTTAGCCCTATGTTACTCCTCCCTATTTGATATTAAATTAAGTGGGGGTCAGATTCCAATAACTCATTGGCAAAGTCAGAGTAAGGGGGCTGGGACCTGGACTCCAATTTTGATGAGGGTCAAATGCCAAGGAACAGCCTTAAAACATTATAAGACAGGCATGGACTACTGATGGGGTTTGGAGGAGATCTCAGGGGCAACCCCACATTGTATTGCCTGGGGGGGGATGAAATAATATTTTGCCCCCAACATCCCACAGCATGCCCTTGGGGAAGTGGAGGCCATTTTTCCACCTTTGGGCCCTCTCTGAGCCACTCCCTGAGCCCAAGGGAGGTCTTTCCACCAAGAAGACTCCAGAGCCTTAAAAAGATAGGAAACTTGCTCAGGGATGTGCTGAGTACCGTTTGGGTATGAAACGCATTAATCTCCATGGCTTCTTTCCACAAAATCCTAGAACTGGCAGTTTAGGGTGGAGTATTTAGAATCCTTAGAAACTGGAGAGCAATAATGCCTCACTGAACTACAGATTCAAATATTCTACAGGATGTTGCTATCACAATTGAACTACACTTGAAAGGGCTCTAGGACTCCTAGTAGACCACCAGTTGAACATGGGCCAACAGTGTGATGCAGCAGCTACAAAGACCCATGTGATTCTAGGCTGCATCATTACAAGAGTAGTATCTAGATCAAGGGAAGTAATAGTGCCACTCTGTTCTGCTTTGGTCAGGCCTCACTTGGAATAATCCTGTGTCCAGTTCTGGGCCCCACAATTCAAAAAAGATGTTGACAAATTGGAGCATGTCCAAAGGCGGGCAACCAAAGTGATGAAGGGTCTGGAAAACATCAAGCTCTATGAGGAGCAGCTTAGAGATCTGGTTATGTTTAGCCTGGAGAAAAGAAGATCAAGAGTGGATATGATATCCATGTTTAAATAATTGAAAGGGTGTCTTTTTGCGCAAGGCTTGCTTTCTGCTGCTACAGAAAAAAGGAGACACCACAATGGATGCAAGCCACAGGGAAAGAGGTTCCACCTAAACATTAGGAGGAACTTTGTGACAGTAAGAGCTCTTTGACAGTGGAATATACTCCCTTAGAGTTTGGTGGAGTCCTCTTCTTTGGAGGTTTTTAAAGAGAGGCTGGGTAGCCATCTCTTGGGGGTGATTTGAATGTGTATTCCTGTAGGGCAGAAGGGAGTTCAACTGGATGGCCCTTGTGGTCTGTTCCAACTCTATGATTCTATAATTCTAGTGGAACCATAGCGACATGATAATATAGTATGAAAGAGACCGTAGTCTTTATAGAAAGAGCCATGGATTAAGGTTCCTTACCTACAGAAGCCACATTCTCATAATTGTCCATCATTACATAATTGTACAAAAGTTTCTGTTTCTTCGTCAAGAGATTCCATTCATCTTCGGAGAAATATACTGCCACATCTGCAAAGGTCACCTGAAAGAAAAAATAGCCCTCATCCAGAGAGTGACTAAGCAAAAGGGGAGAAAAGCACATGGTGCATCCATATGTTATTTCATCACTTCAGTATTATTCTAGGAAATAAACTTTAAATTCTGTTAGCAAACAAAAAGCCTTTGAGAACAGTTTGTCTTGAATCCTTTCAATATAATATAAAATATAATAAAAAAAATATAATTTAAACCATGGCTGGGATACTGAGGATGGATTCAGATACTGGGAATCCCAACACATATAGTGTTTAAAAAGAAAAGAATTATGGTGCATATAGCCATTTCTTGCCAAATTACAGAGGCAAATGTCATTTTTAAAAAGCAGTTCTGGGGAGGACTCTGGACTTGAGGGCCACTGGGCCCACCCCCAATTTAGATCCAGAGATGGTCTCCCATATCCCCAGCATTTCAGAGACGGGAAAAGCAAGAGACATATGAATAAGCAACACCAGAAGGTGGTGAGGATGGCCAAAGTTGTTTATGAGGAAGATCACACAAGCTATGATGGGCACAGTAGTTTGCTTTTAACAACAACAACAACAATAATAATAATAATAATAATAATAATAATAGTTTATTCTTATATACCGCTATTCCTTATACAAGATCATAGTGGTGTACAGTTAAAAACAACATTAAAGCAAGAAGAATAACGATAAAAACATCAATATCAACATCTAAGACCATATAAAAACATCAGTTCCCGCAAAATACCAAATCAATAAAACAACAGAATAATACAACTCAAGCTCATTGGGGGAAAGCTTGGTGGAAGAGGAAAGTTTTTAGCATCCTCTTAAATCCCTCAAGGGAGGTGACAGTGCAGAGCTCGACAGGCAGGGTATTCCATAGTCTAGGGGCTGAGATAGAAAATGCCCTCTGTGTTGCACTATAATGTGCACTCGGAATAGACAGAAGATGTTTCCCGCCCGACCTGAGAGTGCGGGGCGGATTATAGAATCATAGAATCATAGAGTTGGAAGAGACCACAAGGGCCATCCAGTCCAACCCCGTGGGGAGAGGCAGTCCTCCAAGTACCCTGGGCCCAAGCCATTTAGGGCTTTATAGGTAATAACCAACACCTTGTATTGCGCTCGGTAGCGAATGGGCAGCCAACAGGTGTTATATGACTGGCCCTGGGGCATCCAGTGACCAGTCTAGCAGCCATATTCTGCACCAATTGTAGCTTCTGAGTTTGGTACAAGGGTTGCCCCATGTAGAGCGCATTACAGAAATCCAATCGAGAGGTTACTAGAGCATGTACCACGATTTCAAGGTCAGCCCGGCCCAGGTAGGGACGCAGCTGGAGTATCAGCCGAAGCTGATAACAGGAGCTCCTGACCGCCACGTCCCCCTGGGATGTAAGGTGGAGCGACGAGTCCAGAAGCACCCCCAGACTGCGAACTGTGTCCTTCACGGGGAGCGTGACCCCATTCAGGACAGGTGGAACAATTTCCTTCCCCGGACCAGGAGAACCTATCACCAGTACTTCTGTTTTCTCCAGATTCAAACTGAGTCTGTTTTCCCTCATCCAGCCCATTACTGACTCCAAGCAGGCATTTAGAGGAGAGATGCCTTTTTTTTAAACTCTTCTTTACCTGGGAATTAAATGCATTTGTAGTTAACAGTTAACACTGATATGAACTCATGGTATAAATCTTAAAATTATCACAATACAGTGGTACCTCGGGATACGAATTACCCAGGTTACGAAATTTTCGGGATACGAAAAAATCCCATAGGGAATTATTGTTCCGGGTTACGAATGTTTTTTCGGGTTACGAAAAAACTTTTGGTGCTTTTTTCGGCTTTTTCGCACGGAATCGCGGCTTTTCCCCATTAGCGCCTATGGCAATTCGGCTTACGAAGGCTTTTCGGGTTACGAAAGCGGCCGCGGAACGAATTAATTTCGTAACCCGAGGCACCACTGTATTTTAAAAAAATTCAATAATGTAAACAGCACTACACACAGTATAGACCTGCCCTGAAAACATTAAAAAAAGATGCGGATTTGCAGAACTTCAATCTGGCAACGGTATAATTTAGCGATGTTAATTTAACCTCACCCTAAAAATACCCCAAAACAAACAAACAAACAAAAACCTTTAAAAAAAAGTTGTGTAACCGACATCAAAACGTAATTATACCAAATTTCAAACTTTAAAAAAAAATTATTTAACTTGCAGCCAGGGTCAAACATTTCAGGAAAAGAAGAAACAAGAATAACTCCAAATGTAAAGAAAGTGCCTAAAATATAGATACAGCATTTTAGAGCCCTTTCGAAATACAAGGCAGAGAAAGGTGGAAAGTAGAAAAATCTGGAGCATCTGTAAATTCCAGAGGAGTCCAGAGCTTACAGGTCAAGAACGGTTAACAGGAGGCAGCAGGCAGCTGCTAAGTTAAAAGTCTGCTAAGTATCACGGTCTACACACAGATCCACTGTCTGTGAAGCTGCAACACATTTGGTGTCTTCTTCTTTCTTTCGCCGCTCCATTTCCCATTCCACATTTGTCTCTGCCTCCTGGCAAGGGAAGACCCTGGCAACTTATCTCCTCTCCTCTTCCCTCTTTTGAGTTGATGGGGTGCAAACTCCTTGGAAGTCATTTTTCAGCAACCCAAGAGAGCTGAGGAGAAGGGGGAAAGTGGGAGGAGGAGAGAGAAACCAGGACATTTTTGAAAGCCCCTGAAAAGTGGGGTGAAAGAGGATTAACCAGGAAGTTCTCTGCCAAACTGGAACAATATATTGCCCACTTGCTTTCATGAGCTGCTCCAGCAGTGACACAAATGGAACTAATAGTCAGGATAGCGACTCACCAAAGAGTTGTGGTACTTCAACCGCCTCTTTCTCTTGGAGCCCAAGTCCCTCTGCTTGGCCTCTGTGTTGGCCATTAGGTGGGCAAGGGGGAGGGTGTCCTGGTGGCCCTGCACTTGGGTCTCTTCCAGCAAAATATGCCCCAAAGCTGTGTACAAGGAGGCCAAGATGAAGTTCCTGAGAAAAGAGACTAGGGTTAGGCTTTGTTTGTCAAAAAATCCCGCATCACTCAAAGACACAGAGAACAGCATGGTGCTAGTGAAATACACAGGTGACATATGCCTCCTTTGGGCCAATGCAGAGATGGGAATCCCCTTCCTCCCTCTTCACCAAAGCCCCCTGGACCTCGCATAGATTCACTGCAGCTCCCCTACACAACAGATACTCCATGTTAAAATGCTTTTGACGTTGCTATGTTGCGCAGCACATGAGGCAACACGTTAATGTATGGCACCAGATTCTCCACCTTGACTGTAGTCAGTAGATTGTGAACTGAAGAAACACCTCTCGCTTTTTCAATGAGCAAAGAGACACTGTAATCTTCTCTCAGATGAGGCTTTTATTCATATAAGAAGTTCCACTGTGTACAACACTATTTACATCGACACCCTCCACCATCCACACCAGTAACAACCCACTCTGAGGCACACACTGTCTGACTCTTCCTCAGTGACAGTTGAGAATGACAGTTGACAGTTGCATCAACATTCCAGTGATGCTCTGTTTAAATGCTGAGACATCTAACTGCCACTAGAGCTGTCTATGACTTCCACAACAGCTCCACCTAGTGGCCACATGCATGTCATTTCCTCAGACCTGTTCACCATGGTCCTGACACTCCATGCCTTGTGAGAGTGGAGGGGGGTCAGGGGATGGGGAATTGGAGAGGACCCTGGCTATGTCCCTGTAGCTAGATGTGAAATGAGCACATCATCTGCTGAAACCTCCTGACCTCCCCAGTGGCCCTCAGAGGAGAAGGCCTTCCTTTGGCTTCTGGCTAGAGAAACACAGCTGGATGCTTCTCCAATGCCTCGCACCCAACACTCTCATCAGGCATGGAATGAACATGGAGCATGGCTTCCACAATTCCCATTTTGCATTTTGTATTCCTTCTAATTTCACATCTATCTTAAACCTCTCCCTCATTTGATGATAAAGATACCAGTGACAATCTAGGCCAGATTCTTTAGGTTCTTCTTGTGTTTTGATGTCTAGTTTTCCTTGCGATTCTTTCAGGACATCCTTGTATCTCAACCATTTAGTTTTATGGATACCTTTCCTCCCGAAAAGAGCCTCATGCAGCAAACACCATAAAGGTATTTTTGGACTTATTCTACACTTGTTTTTCCCCAGATCTTCAATAGAGCTTTTCTTATGAAATGATTTGAACTTTCTTTATGAACTTTCTCTTTACCGTAAATTAGGTATCCATGCCACCCAAACCTTAAATGTTCACCCTCCAGACATAACAACTGTTCATTCTCTGACAAAACCCATTCTCTAATCCAAACTAAACAACAAGCAGAATAATAAAGTTTTAAGTTTGGTAAACCCAGCCCTCCTCTACTTTTGTCATCACAAAGTATTTTCGTTTCTATCCTGGCTCTTTTTTTATTCCAAATACATTTTGAGATTTCCTTTTGCCATAGATTCAAGGGTTTTTCATTCTGGATGATGGGTATCGCTTGAAACAGAAACAGCATTTCAGGAAGGAAACTCATTTGGTTCAGTGATATTTTTCCTAATAGCGATAAGTGTACTTTCCCCCATTTTTCTAGGCCTTTTCTGATTTCCTTCCATGTGTCTCATAGTTATTCTGAATATGAATTTTTACTTGTTAAATTTATTCCTAGATATTTAACTTTCTTTCCCACTTTAAATCCACTAATTTCTTCCAGGATTTCTTCTTCCTTTCCCCCATATTTTCTGTTATTATTGTTGTTTTGTCTCTGTTTCCTTTTAAGTCCTGAAACATATTCCAATTCCACTATTACATCCATCAATTATCTTGTGCTCTTTTCTGGGTTCTCCAGGGAATACAAATGTTGTCTGCAAAGACTCTCATTTTGAACTCAATGTTCTTTTAATTTTTATTCCATTGATCTTATTTTCTAATCTTAGTCTATTATTCAGTGCTTCAAGGATCAGAATGAACAAAAGGGGTGATAGTGGGAAAGCTTGCCGCGTACCTTTAGAAATCTTAAACTCTTCTGGTTTTTATAGTTAACAATTATTTTGGCTCTTTGATCTTTATACATTGCCTTTATCCATCTTAAATAAGAAGCTCAAATTTCGATTTTTCAAGTGTCACAAATAACATATCCCATCCTATGTTATCGAAGGCCTTTTCTAAATCGATAAAGATAAGTGCAAGTTATTTTTTTTATAAACCCAGTGAGACAAATATCTCACAATGTTCTAGTAAACAACACGTACACACACAGTCCCCACACAAAGGACTTACTGGTGCACTGTGTGTCTGGGTCTGGAAATCTCACTTCCAGTTTCTGGGAAGACAATGCTGCCAGACACTGAATTTGGGGCCTTATTCCTGCAAAGCATGGGCTCATTCTCTCAGCTGCAAGCCTTCCACACAATCCTGCACTGAAACATTTAAACAAAGGTCCTCTTCCAGCTCCAGGAATAAAGGCCTACCTTCGGTACAAAGACCCTGATTCCTGCAGCCCCAGAAAGGGCCCTTCTGCAGTCCTTTGTGGCTGGAGCTTCCCTGGGTCAGAGGCCGTCTCCTCAGCCGTAGAGAAGGGTTGCTCTGAGTGCGAAGGAGGAGGAGGTCCAAGGGCTGAGGGAGGGAAGGCAATGGGAAAAGGTCAGTGCCAATGGCCATGGAGGGAAGAAGGTGACAATGCCTAAGAAACTCATCTGAGTCACAGCCATAGTAACTCCTGGTAGTAAACAGTCCAGGAGGATGAGGGGTGTGTATGTGTGTGTCTCCTTTCCCAAAGTGGGGTGGAAATAACAGGTTCCCATGGGACTGTGGACCCCATGACCTCGGAGCAAATCTATGGGAGACGCTGCCTCAAATCGCATTGGAGGAGTCTGTGGCTGGATGGCCATCTCTTCGGAGGACTTGGAGGGCAGAATGAGGCTGACTGTTTGGTCCTTGGGGCTCCCTTCCAGCCCTAGGAGCCTATGAAGTCTACCTTACAAGGCTGTTGTGGGAGTTAATCACAAGACAATTACTACACAAGAATGGCCACCTTTTAGCAGCTTACAATAAGAAATATTCATACATTACAATAAAAACATATTTCATGATCTCCCAAACCCTAACCCTAACCCTCCCTTCCAAAATAAAATACTGTACCATTAAATTACTGGACAGTTATTGAAACAGTTATTAAAAACAGGGATAGTAGCCAAAGCCCAATGTTTGTGAAGAATAATAATAAGGCTTGTATTAAAACTCTCCTCCCCATTTCTGATCCCTTTTAAAACCCATGATCCCCAGAAGAAGCAGAGCTTTGTAATAGGAAAACCCTCTCAGAAAAGAGACACAAAAGACACACAAAGAC
Source organism: Sceloporus tristichus (assembly GCA_016801065.1). Classification (NCBI taxonomy): domain Eukaryota; kingdom Metazoa; phylum Chordata; class Lepidosauria; order Squamata; family Phrynosomatidae; genus Sceloporus; species Sceloporus tristichus. Next base: position 5,484 of record JACSCI010000535.1, on the reverse strand, counting down.
ACACTTCCTTCCTTTTGGCCCAACGAGCCTGGCCTCCTTCTCTCTCAGGAGCCTCAGTGGAGAAAGAGAAGCCTCTGTTCAACTGAAGTCTCAGAGAAGGTTCTGGAACATTATTCCCCACAGTCACAAGCAAACAATAAAATGGCTGCCAGAACACAAAACTGCAACTGGAACACAAAATGGCTGCCTCTGCCTGATCGCTTGGCAGTTGACATTTGAGGCCTTCAGGGAGAGAGAGAGAGACTAAAGGAGGTCCTGGAGGGAGGGGGCCTTGGGAGATATAGAGCTTTCCTGAGATATTTGGGGTTCGCTTCCTAACAAAAGGGTTTCTGGCCTCATAAAGGATTTGGGGCAAACTGGATCTGAAAGGCAGTAGTAGCCTTTTCTCTTGCCAATGGGATTTACAGTGTATTTCCTGGGCTTTATCTCCCAGCATCCACATGGCCGGAAAGAGGAGGGGTCCTGCCCTGCAGTTAAGGCCCCTCCAATCCCTCTGAACCAAGGACTACAACTCCCACATCTTCTTGACCAGACACATTGTCACTTCCTTCCTTCCTTCCTTCCTTCCTAGCTGGGTAGTGAGGTGTGATTAAGCCCTGTAAGTGGTATTACTCCTCTTGTTGTCGTTGTGTGCCTCCAACTTGTTTCTGACTTATGACAACCCTAAAGGAAGCCCTTCACAGGGTGTTCTTGGCCAGATTTGTTGAGAAGTGTTTTTGCAAGTGCCTCCCTCTGAGGCTGAGAGAGTGTGCCTTATTGATTAAGGTCACTCAGTGGTTTTCTGTGGCCAAGAGGGCATTCGAACTCTGGTCTCCAGGGTCATAGTCCAATGCTTCAGCCACTTTCTTGAGGTCTTGTAGTGTTTTGTGGTGCGGCTCCAAGTCATTGTTGACTTCTGGGGAGCCTCTCCTGGGGTTTCCTTGTAAGAATTGTTCAGAGGAGGTTTGCCATTGCCTTCCCTGAGGCTGAGAGAGTGTGGCTTCTTGCCCAAGGGACCCAGCTGGTTTCATGGAGGAGTGTGGCACTGGACCCTGGCCTCCAGAGTTGTAACCCAATACTCAAACCACTGCACCACACTGCCTCCCATTCCCATGTACAGCCTGAGAAATAATTGCAGACTTTTTTCTGTTCTTCATGTGTTTCTTCAAGTCATTTCAAAATTATGGCGAACTAAGGATCACCTAAGTCCAAAACACATTGCAGCAATAATCCAATCTGAGATTGCTTTAACTGCCCTGGCTCAGTGCTAGGGAATTCTAGGAAATGTAGTTTTGTGAGACATTGAGCCTTCTCTGTTAGAGAGCTCTGGTGCCATAATAAATTCCAGTTCCCAGGATTCCCTAGCACTGGGACAGGACAGTTAAAGCACTCTCAAAATTGAGTATTGCTGCCGTGTGTTTTGGACCTTACTTGGCCTCAAACTGTCCATAGCCTGCAATGCATCTCCTAATTCTGTTGCCAGTCCCTCCCTCCCAACACTTTCTCATTTCCCCCAAAACCAGCGCAAAGCTTGCAGATGGAAAGAGGTTTTAAAGCAGCATTTAAATCTGCCATATTTCATTAAAAGACTAAATGTCCCAAATGCTATTATCAGTTTTGTAGCTATTATTACAGAAAGACGTAGAGTGCAAACTCCTCAAGTACCTTTATTTTCTGGAGTGAGATGGGCTTTTCCAACTGACTCTCTGTGATGATCTCCGGTGGTCCAAGCAGCCAAACTGCGGCCCTGTAATAATAACAATAACAATAACAATAATAATGATAATAATAATAATTTTTATACCTCTCTCTCTTCAGCAAAAGGCTATCAGAGTGTATTACAAATTGTTAATTAAACATTTAGACATTATGGCTCTTGGCCCAGGAGACCCTTAAATTCCTGAAATCACGCTGCCATCATCCAGTGAATTATAAAAGGGTTTCCCTTAACCTACACTGGGACCAGTTAAGGAACCTTATTTCTACTTCTTTACTCATCTTCCCAAGCATCAACAGAGCCAAAACACATGTAAAAGGAGCATCGAGTAGTAGATACTCTAAGGAGATATTTACTATAAATAACAAAATATAACTAAAATATAAGTCCTGCAAGATATTAAGAATCTTGCAGGTACAATATTTGTAAGTGTATAATATTCAATTCACACAAGCTATTAAAATAATAAATAGACCTAAGTGTCCAATTCTGAGACTAACTTCCAAGATCCGCTCTTTAACTCTCTCTCTCTCAATCTCCAACCGACACAATTCCCCCAACTGTCTCTTGGTCTCTCAGGCCTTATATCTCCTTCTCACGGAAGCTTCCAGAAGGACCTTTATCTTGCTCTCTGATTGGTCAAGAGAGCCTTCCATAGCAATGATGTCATTCTGCATTTGCATAAACCTCCCTTTTCTGCCTGAAGAAGACCTCCATTGACTGGAGCCCAGTCATTACACTTTCCCAAGGCAAGGCTTGCACCTATTTCCCAATTTTGTTCTTGGGGTCTGCCTTCCAGTTGTTTCCAGGTCTTATGGTGACCTTATGGGAGTCTCTGAAGGGGTTTTCTTGGCAGGTTCCTTCAGAGTGGGTTTCCATGGCCATCCTCTGAGGCTGAGAGAATGTCACTTGCCCAAGGCTTCAGTTCTTTTGGAAGCCTTTTTGCTTTATCTTCTAGAAGGCAGCTGAAGTGTTGCTTCTTGCTCTGAAGAATGAGAGGAACCTTCTGGCATCCAAAAGGCTAACATTCTCTGGAGTTATGTCTGATAATATGGATATATAGGATTAAAATACCTGTTCATTTATTAAAAGGTTTATAGGGCACCCCATATCATAGAATCTCATAGATATGTCCTTTAATAGCCGTTAACCAAATTAAACAGTATTTAAAACAAAAACATGAAACAAGCTAGACAAGGAAACTGTTACATGGAATTGTAATTGGTTGAGTGGCCAAACCCAAAGGATACTCAGCAATGGCTCCTTTTCATCCGGGAGAGAAGTGACCAGTGGGGTGTCCAGTGGGGTTCTGTCTGGGGCCCAGTGCTATTCAAAATCTTTATCAATGCCTTGGATGACAGAATTTTTTAAATTGTAAGCCTGAGGGCAGGGGACCGTCTGACTAAAAAAATTATGTACAGCGCTGTGTAAATTTACAGCGCTTTATAAATAAATGTTAATAATAATGATAATAATAATTGGGGACATACTTATCAAATTTGCAGATGACACCAAATTAGGAGGAGTAGCTAATACCTCAGAGGACAGGATCAAAGTTCAGAATGACCTGAACAGACAAGAAAGCTGAGCCAAAGCTAACAAAATGAAATTCGACACAGAGAAATGTAACATACTACATTAAGGGTGGAAAAATGAAATGCACAGATACACTGGTGCCTCGGGATACGAAATGATCGGGTTACGAAATTTCCGGGATACGAAAAAGTTGGATTGGCAAAAACTGTTTCGGGTTACGAAATATTTTTCGGGTTACGAAATTCATTTCGGCGCGAAATTCAAATGCTGCAAAGTGCAGCTATAGGCTTTCCAGCGCTTTCGGGTTACGAAATTTTCGGGTTCCGAAAGGAATGGCGGAACGAATCAATTTCGTAACCCGAGGCACCAGTGTATAGGATTATGAGGGACACCTGGATGAATGAAACTATGTGTGAAAGGCATCTAGGAGTCTAAGTAGACCACAAATTGAACATGAGTCAACAGTGTGATGCAGCAGCTAACAAGGCCAATGCGATTTTAGCTTGCATCAATAGAAGTATAGAGTCTAGATGAAGGGAAGTAATAGTCCCATTCTATTCTGCTCTGGTCAGGCCCCACCTGGAATATTGTGTCCAGTTCTGGGCCCCACAATTCAAAAAGGATGTTGAGAAACTGGAGCATGTCCAAAGGAGGGCGACTAAAATAATGAAGGGTCTGGAAACCATATCCTATGAGGAACGATTTAGGGAACTGTGGATGTTTAGCCTGGAGAAGTGAAGGTTAAGAGGTGATATGACAGCCCTGTTTAAATATATGAAGGAATGCCATATCGTTCAGGGAGCAAGCTTGTTTTCTGCTGCTCCAGAGAACAAGAACTGGAGGAATGGATGCAAGCTCCAGGAAAAGAGATTAAACCTCAACATTAGGAGGGACATTAGAACACATTTCTTCCTCAGAGTGTATTGGAGTCTCCTTCCTTGGAGGTTTTTAAATAGGGGCTGGATGGCCATCTCTCACTATGCTTTGGTTGAGAGTTCCTCCATGGCAGGGGGGACTGGATGGCCCCAGTGGTCTCTTCCAACTCTATGATTCTCTAATCCTCTGATTCTGAGATTACAATGGGACAGTCTCAATGCTTAAGGTAAGGAGCAGCAACCTGAAGAAGTCACAATAGCGCCATCTGAATACTTCAGGCGAGGTGCATCAGCCTGGAATCAAAATGGGCAGACTCCATGCATGAGGGTAGGAGCATCAGCCTTAGGTCACAATGGGCCATTCTCAATCCTTCAGGTAAAGAGCACCAGCCTCACCTCATAATAGTCCTATCTAAATCTTTAAGGCAAGGAGCTTGAGTCTGAGATCACAATGGGCCAGTCTCAGTCTTCAGGAAAGGAGCATCAGCCTGACGTCACAATAGTCCCATTTTAATCCTTCAGGTTTTGAGCATCAGACTGAAGTCACCATGGGCCAGTCTCTATCTCTCAGGCAACGAGCATCAGCCTGAGGTATTGGCCGGTCTCATTCCTTCAGGTATGGAGCACCAGTCTGAAGTGACCAGAGTCCCATCTTAATCCTTGAGGCAAGGAGCATCGGCCTGAGATCACAATAGGCCAGTCTCAGTTATTCAGGTAAGATGCATGAGCCTGAAGTCACAATGGGCCAGTCTCAGTCCTTCAGGCAAGGAGCATCAGCCTGAGATCACAGTGGGACACTATCAATGCTTCAGGTAAGGAGCATCAGCCTGCTTCACAGTTGGCAGTTTGAGGCCTTCAGGAAACCCATAATGGAGTTTGAGGCCTTCAGGAAACCCATAATGGAGGATGTAATGTCACTAAAGTCGGAAGTGACCCCAAATAGGATTTCCCAACCTTAACAATACCTAAAGGTTTTCCTGATGCTCTAATATGGAGACTCCCTGAGATAGTCAGTATTTGCAAGCAAAGGAGGGCCAAGACAGCCCTGGAGAGCCTTGCCTTGGGTGGCTCTGGATCTCTGGTGCCCAACAAACTACAAATCCCAGAATTCCACAGGAAGGAGCCAGGAGAGTTAAAGCAGTTTAGAACTGGAATATTTCTGCTGTGCAGATAGGGTTGCCATTTCACGGTGGTGGGCGGGAATTTCCGGCCCCCTGGGGGGCGTGCCCGCCCCTGCCCCCGCCCCCGCCCCCGCCCCCCACCTAACAACTGCTTTGCTGGCAGCCCAAACTATCTTTATGTCAGGACCCTTTTTAAGTTTTCTAAGAAGTAGCTTTTAAGTACTTGTCCGGCTTGTTCAACAATTTCTGGACAGGT
>JACSCI010000534.1:11916-25392 GCA_016801065.1 Sceloporus tristichus | reverse complement strand
AATGCTGGCATTTGTATGGCTTCTCTCCTGTGTGGACTCTCTGATGTATCACTTGGTGTGACCTCCGAGAAAAACATTTCCCACAATGCTGGCATTTGTATGGCTTCTCTCCTGTGTGGATTCTCTGATGTCTCCCTAGGTTTGACTTCAAAGAAAAACCTTTCCCACAATGCTGGCATTTGTATGGCTTCACTCCTGTGTGGATTCTCTGATGTGCCACTAGGTGTGACCTCCGAGAAAAACATTTCTCACAATGCTGGCATTTGTATGGCTTCTCTCCTGTGTGGACCCTCCTATGCATGGCAAGGACTGACTTGTAGGCAAAATGTTTCCCACAATGCTGGCATTTGTATAGCTTCCCTCCAGTGTGGACTATCTGGTGCCTGACAAGGACTGACTTGTAAGCAAATCGTTTCCTACAATGTTGGCATTTATGTGACTTCTTCCCTGTGTGGACTCTCTCATGAATCAAATGTTCATCTCTAAAGAAGGACAATGACAGATGAGACTGAAAATCAGAGTTAAGAGAGGAGGGTGTTACTCCATGATTTAGCCCTCATTAACCCCTCCTTATTAGAGATTAAATTAAGAAAATTTCTGTGAGTAACCCAAGCATGACCCTGCTTCTTATGCCCCTAAATCCATGGACCAATCATATACTTATTTATAGGAGCTAGCAAAGAATGGGGATAGCCTTAAGGGAATCAGTGGAAGCAGATAGTCAAAAGACTGTTGTGTGGCCTTGATACACAGTAACACCGTATCCCTCACCAGGAACCACATCCGACAGACCTCCTATATTGAGTGTATTTACCTGACCCTAAAGGCTAGGGACAGTCTAGGGATTCTGTTAGTGTATCGGCCACCCCGTGCGCTAGCGGACTCCCTTAACGAGCTGACACAGCTGGTCGCGGAGCTGATGTTGGCGACGCCCAGGCTTCTTGTCCTGGGTGACTTCAACATCTCCCTCACGGCCAGCTATGTTCCATCCGGTGCGGCTCGGGAATTCATGGATACCATGGCGGTCATGGGCCTGTCCCAGCTCATACAGGGTCCTACGCACTGTGCGGGTAATACTCTTGATTTGGTCTTCTGTTCAGATGTGGAAAATCCATGGGTGGAAATAGCCAATATTTCCCCCCTGTCATGGACGGATCATTTCCTGGTAGAGGCGAAAATCAAGGTCTCTACCCAGATCCCCCCCGGGGGTGGCGGACCAGTTAGGATGGTCCACCCTCGAAGGCTGATGGAACCCAAAAGGTTCCAGGAAGCCTTAGAGGGGTCCATGGTTGGAAGCGACGGCGACTCTGTTGATGCCCTCACCGGTATCTGGAATACCGGTCTTTCAAGGGCTATATACAGTATCGCTCCTAAGCGCCCTCTCAGGCCCGCTTCCAAATGCAAGCCCTGGTATACGGAAGATCTCCGGGCAAGGAAGCGGGCACTGCGACGGCTAGAGTACCGTTGGCGGAAACACCTTTGCTTAGACGACAAGGCTCTCCTAGACCAACTGTTAGAGGACTACGGAGAGGCAATACGAGCAGCAAAGAATTCGTTCTATGGTGCTCGTATTGCGTCCGCAGAGTCGCGTCCGGCAGAGTTGTTCAGGGTGGTCAGGGAGCTAACTCAGCTCCCTCCCGCTCAGAACCAGATCCTTGAACCTACTAAGGCCTGCTGTGACTTATTTAACGACTTTTTTGCGGATAAAACCTCTCGGATAAGCGAAGGTGTGAACGCCGACATTTTAGCAGAACCTAAGGTACAGGTGTCCGGAGCCTCCGTGGACTTTATTAAACTGGATCGGTTTGAGTCGGTGAATACCGAGGATGTGGACAAGATCCTCGGAAGTGTTCGGAAGACAACCTGCTCTCTCGATCCCTGTCCCTCGTGGTTAGTGGCCCAGGGGGGATCGGCGGTAACAACTTTGTTACGCCAGATAGTTAATACATCTTTGAGGGATGGGCAATTTCCATCACAACTGAAATTGGCCATAGTAAAACCTATTCTAAAAAAGCCCTCCCTCGACCCCCTGGTTCATAATAATTATCGGCCTGTTTCGCTGCTACCATTTTTGGGAAAGGTGATCGAGAAGGCGGTTGCAATCCAGCTTCAGGCGGTCTTGGATGAAACGGATTATCTAGACCCATTTCAAACTGGCTTCCGGGTGGGCTACGGGGTTGAGACGGCCATGGTCGCCTTGGTCGATGATCTCCGTCTGAGCATCGACAGGGGAAGCGTGTCCCTGCTGGTGCTCTTGGACATCTCAGCGGCTTTCGATACCATAGACCATGGTATCCTTCTGGGACGCCTGGCAGAGGTGGGAATCGGGGGCACTGCGCTCCAGTGGTTCCGGTCCTACCTCTCTGGGAGGTCCCAGATGGTGCAGCTGGGAGACGTGTGCTCCGATGAGCGGGCCCTTAAAACTGGGGTCCCTCAAGGAGCCATTCTGTCTCCCATGCTATTTAACATTTACATGAAACCGCTGGGAGAGATCATCCGGAGACATGGGGTGCGGGGTTATCAGTACGCTGATGACACCCAAATCATTTTCTCTATGTCTCCGACTGATGCAGTGACTGGGGATGGGGTCTCTCCTCTCGTGGCGTGCCTGGAGTCAGTAATGGGCTGGATGAGGGAAAACCGACTCAAATTGAATCCAGAGAAAACGGAGGTACTAGTTATAGGTTCCCCTGGTCCAGGAATGGTGGTGGTTCCACCTGTCCTGAACGGGGTCACGCTCCCTGTAAAGGACTCCGTGCGCAGTCTGGGGGTGCTTCTTGACTCGTCGCTACACCTGACTGCTCAGGTGAACGCGACGGTCAAGAGCACCTGTCATCAGCTTCGGCTTATTCGCCAGCTGCGCCCATACCTGGCCCAGAGGGACCTAGAAACTGTTGTACATGCTCTGGTAACCTCGAGATTGGATTTCTGCAATGTACTCTACATGGGGCAACCCTTATATCAAACTCGGAAGCTGCAAATGGTTCAGAACATGGCAGCCCGGCTGGTCACTGGTGCTCCCAGGACCAGCCATATAACACCGGTATTGAAAGATCTCCATTGGTTGCCTATCCGCTTCCGGGCCCAATATAAGGCGTTGGTTATTACCTATAAAGCCCTAAATGGCTTGGGTCCAGGTTACCTAAAGGACAGCCTCTCCCCGTACATTCCGCCTCGCACCCTCAGGACATCTGGGCAGCAGCTACTGAAGGTGCCTGGGGCTAGATTGTCCTCCACCACAAGGAGGACATTTTCCACTGCTGCCCCAGCCCTTTGGAATACACTGCCCACTGAGCTCCGCTCGACTACCACCCTGGCCCAATTCAGGAAGGATCTGAAGACCTTCCTGTTCCAACAGGCATTCCCCGATTAAAAATCCTGTGGGCCTCCCTCCTCTTTCGTGGCCAAGAGGAAGGGCTTTGGGGCTTTTTGCCTGTGTTTTTTTATTATTGTTTATATGTGATGTATTCTGGATTTTATTGTATGTATTGTTGTTTTAAATTTTATACTGTAAGCCACCCTGATCGAAGGAAGGTGCGGGATATAAATAAAAACTTTATTATTATTATTATTAAAAAAGTATTACATTAAACATGTGCAAAATACTTTGATTGACAGCTGGCATCATATCCTGTAAGACTGCCATAGAGTCCTGAGTCAGAGCCCAAGGTATGATGGAAGCTAACTGCAGAGGTCTCTTCATGCTGTTTGGCTCCAGGAGATGACTCACAAGCAATACAGTATGCAGCTCACATGCAGATTGGCATGGGTTGGATTGGAGTTGTGTGTACAAGAAAAGGTGAAGTTCGTGTGGCGAAAGCCACCCGGGAAGTTTGGGAGAGATTCTTCTCTTATATTTATTCCAAACCCGGAAGATTGAGGCTCGGATATAGTGGTCGTTGAAACTTCGATTAACTCTGACTTTACCATAGAACATATATCCGTGCCATCCAAACCTGTTATTGGTACTCTCTAGCTTTAACAATTTACTGTTTTGTAGGGTTATCCATTCTTTTAAATACAGTATAGCACTAGCTTCAAAATATAGACTTAAATTAGGGAGGGCAAAACCTCCTCTTTCTTTGGCATCATAGAGTATTTTTATTTTAATTCTCGGCTTTTTGCCGGCCCAAACAAATTCTGCTAGTTGCTTCTGCCATTCCTTAAAGATTTTTTCATTCTTAATGATGGGGATTGCTTGAAATAAAAACAGTATTTTAGGAACAATCAGCATCTTCACTGCAGATATTCTACCTAATAATGATAGATTTAATCCCTGCCAATTCTTCATATCTTTCTTAATTTCCAACCATTTCCTCTGATAGTTATTCTTAACTAGATTTGAGTTCTTACTGGACAAAATAATCCCCAAATACCTCACTTTATCAGCAATTTTAAAACCAGATGCCTTCACTAACCTGTTTTGATCTTCCTGATCCATATTCTTTGTAATCACTGCTGATTTATCTACATTTATTTTGAGTCCCGCTATTCTTTCAAATTTTTTCAAATGTTGTATTAGTTTATCACATCCTGTAAGGGGATCCTCTAGGGTAACTACAATATCGTCTGCATAAGCTCTCACCTTCAAGCATTGACCTTTGTATTTGACACCTGTAATTTCCCTTTCCTCTCTTAAATTAATTAACAGAGTTTCTAAAACCAAGATAAACAACAGAGGGGAAAGGGGGCAGCCCTGTCTGGTACCTCTATATAACGAAATTGTATCTGTTCTTTGGTCATTGATTATAACTCTGGCTGATTGTTTAGTATATATAGATCTTATCCAATTAATAAATCTCTGGCCAACTTTTAAGCATTCCAATGTTTTAATAATAGAGTACCAGTCAAGGCTGTCGAAAGCCTTCTCTAAGTCCAGGAAGATCAAGGCGAGTTTTCTTTCATTGTGCCAATCAAAGTGTTCAATCACATTCAAAATATATCTCAGATTATCTTTTAGTTGTCTTTTTGGAAGAAAACCACACTGATCTTCCTGGATTATTAGCTGTAATACCACTTTCAATCTATTAGCCATTATGTCTGCAAACAGTTTGTAGTCCACGTTTAGCAGCGAGATTGGCCTGTAGTTCTTCAAATATTGATGGTCTCGTTCTTCCTTCGGGATAAGAGTAATATTAGCTTCTTCCCATGTAGGTGGCAGAGCATCTCCTTTAATCGAATTCATTACGTCCCTCAGGTGTTGTACGAGTTCCTCTTCAAAAATCTTGTAGAATCTAGCCGTGAAGCCATCTGGCCCTGGTGCTTTGCCTGTTTTAGCTCGCTTGATGGCCTCTTTTAATTCCTTTAATGAAATGTCTTTATTTAGTTCTGTGATCTGTTCTTCCTTCAATACCGGTAGTGGACACCTCTGGAGATAATCCTCTACCTCTTCTTTGCACACAGAACCTCTCTTAAACGAGTTGCTAAAATAATCACACGTAGCTTTCAAAATTCCTCTTGTATCCGTATGGGATCTTGTCCCATCATTAATTCTAGTAATCAGTTTTTTCTCTTTGGTTTTACATATCCTTTGCGCTAACCATTTACCAGTTTTATTTGCTTGTTGAAAATGCTTGATTTTAGCAGTTTTCATCATGTTGGCCATATTCTCTGCATTCTGCATGTTATATTGCTTTTGCAACAATTTTATTGTTGTGACCCTAAAAGGGACCAGAGATGGATTAGATATAAGGATTTAATAAACAAAGATGGGTCAATGAAAACGTATGAAAGCCTGAAAGAGGAAGGATGGGATATTGGTTGGTTCTTATACAGACAGCTCAATCAGAGGTATAGAGAAGACAAAAAACAATCAGGGTATTCCAACTCCAATAATGAGATAGAAAATATAATATGGAAATCAGAGACGAAAACACTGTCAAAAATTTATAAAAAACTTCTGGAATGGTACACGGAAGATGAAACTGTAAAAGACTCAATGATTAAATGGGCACAGAACTGTGGGAGGGTTATCGAAATGAGTCAGTGGGAGAAATCATGGAATAAAAGAATGAAATACTCCTCATCGCAATATGTTAAGGAGAACTATTATAAAATTTTATACAGATGGCACTTGACACCAGACAAGATAGCCAAGATGTATAGAACAGGTAAAGGATTATGTTGGAACTGCCATAAGGAGATTGGTACTTATTACCACCTATGGTGGTCATGTGACAAGGCAAAAATCTTTTGGAAACAAATACAATTGGAAATTCATAATATTTTGGGAATCAAACTAAAAGTTAGAGCTGAAGTAATGCTATTATGTATGTTAGAGGAGAAAGATGAAATTAGATATGGAAAAATTTTGTTTTATATGCTAACAGCTGCTAGATTGGTATATGCACGATTTTGGAAGTCTGATAAAAATATAGAGATGGATGATTGGCGAGAGAAAGTATACGATATGATGGAATTGGATTTATTATCGAACAAACTACAAAATCAGGACAATGCTAAATGGAGAGTAGATTGGGAAAAAGTTTTGGGCTCGATGGAAATAAAATGGGGGAAGGTGGTGAATTGGGCATCAAATATTGAGGAAATTATTTGATGTGTTGACAAGCAGGAGTTGCCTCGCTGTAAGTGCTGGTAATAACTGGTCAATTCAAATAAGTTAATTAATTAGTAGACAGGAAGGTTTATCCAAGGAAATTGAGGGACTTTAAGGAACAAATCAGAAGAATCACACTTCAGGGGGAAAACCGGAATGATTGGAGGGTGATGAGAATATAGTTTATATTAAGGATAAATCATCTTTGTTGCTATCTCTTTTCTTTCTTTCTTTTTCCCCCTTTAACTGATGCTACACTATTAAAGTAAGGTTTAAGATTACTAGATTACTAGTGAAGTTATATAAAAGGCGTGGGAGGGAGGTAAGGATATTTATTGATTGTATATAAGTGTCACAAGGACAGACATTGAAAAAAAAAATAGACAAGGAGTCGTTCTGGGCTTTTTTTGGGGGGGGAAAGGAAGTAGAATAACAGTACAGATAAATCAAACTGTATAGAGAGGTCAGTGTAAGGAAAATACTTATGTGATTGTTTCTTTGTTCTATGATGGATCTATGTAATGTAATGATGTATAGAGAATAAATAAAATTTGCAAAAAAAAAAAAAAAAGAAAAGAAAAGGTGAAGTTGATGGAAGTCGGAGAGGAGAGCTTGTAACTCAAGAGAGAGAATCTCCAAGGATTTTGATGAAATCAACTGTGTCTGTGACTTATTTTTAAGTGTGGAAAGTGGTCAGTGCATTGCCAATGTCTATTTCTGGATATTTGCTTCCATACTCAGCTATGTTTTTGCTGAGCTGCATCTGGGAGCGTCACCCTCAGATTGTGCTGTATGTTTTGCTGTGCATGATGGACAATAACCTGACAAAATCAAATGGGAAGTTTATCTTTTATGCGTTAACCTGCGCAAGAATAAAATACGCAGAGTTCTGGAAGAACCCAAAAATCTCATCATTAGAACAATGGATTATTAAACTCTATGAAACGGCTGAGATGGACAAATTGACGGCATGGATGAAAGACAAAACAGATGAAGAAGCTCTGCTATGTTGGGAAAACTTTTATAAATTTTTGAGATCCAGATGGAAATGTATCTTATGAAAAAGTATTGTGACTGTGGAAAACATATTTGTTTTGTATGCAAATAATAAGTATGTAAAAAGTAGACCTAGATAGCAACAGGCAGTACCGAAATCATATAAAAGGATTACTCGAATCAGGGAAAAAGGAAATAGGCTGAGTTAGGGTTTAGAAATCGTGTGTAATAACGAGAAAAATTTAAAGAAATATGTGTCAACAATTGGAATTATCGATAGAAACGTATATAAACCAGAAAAGGTAAAGGAACTTGTAGAATACTAATTTACGTTTTCAAGATTAACAGGGGAAAACTTCAATAAGTAAGTAGGTTCCGAGAGGAAGGAAGTTTTAGTTAAATAAAAGAAGATGGTATAAGGCTAAACTGGATTATGGAAAAGTAATGGAATTATGTTTAATGTACGACATAGGAGCGTTGGAAACATAATTGTGTGGAAAAAGATGTTATACTTTCAAAAATATAAAATTAAAAAAAAAAAGATTGTGCTGTATGTTGACTTTTCAACGCGATTGGAATCCAGAGCCAAGAAGGAATGAGAGCCTGTGTGCTAATCCTTTTTGTCAGAGATATTTGCACCAAGCCCTCATTGCATTCAATTTGGTTTCAGATCATTCTTCCCCCCAGGAAACATTCTAAAGTGATTTAAACCTTTTTGAACATGCAGTTTCTGCCCCCAATCAACAATTACAGTATAAATATCTGTCCTGGATGGCTGTTCTTTGACATCAGTCCAATTACAGACAGACAGTCTGTGGATTTATATGGCTAAGCACCTCAATGCACTCGGCAACCCCACTTGTCGCTGGAGCTCCTGACTTCTCTTCCCATTTCGATTCCTCAGCAATTGGAATCCAGAGCCATCTAGGTAACGTATTACTATTATGAAAGTCTTACATCTCTTCACCACTCTCATCTGTAATCTAGTTCTTGTGCATGTGTGTGAAGGTTTACGTGTGTGTGTGTGTATTTTGCTATTCACTCTAAACAAAACAGAAAACCTATTTCAAATCCCTTTGGAGTCCTGTGTGCTTCTGGGACTGGTATAGTTGGGCTGAATCCCGAGGTGACTCTTGCACCAACCCAACTATATCTCTCTTTTCAGCTAAGTACCAAATTCCCTTAAAAGCATGACACTTGTGGCTGTCCTTCCCAGACTCCAGTATTTTGGATAACAAAGGGCCTTTGGAATCAACCATGGAGCTAAGCAAGCTCAGGTAGGAAAAGAAGCATTAGAGAAGAAGCAAGTTGTGTGTCTCCCTTTCCTACCTTCATAGATATTACTCATAATTGCTAACTGGAACCCCTAAATATGACTTAAAACAAGATTTTGAGCTGGTTCTCACCAGTTCACTCAATCCAGTTCTTAAAATCTGTCAGGTTGGTGGCTGCCTCCCAATCCCCAAGACCCATCTCCTGGCCCTTCCCAGAGGTCCCTTCCTCTCCGCACAGAGTTAGGCGATCCTGGCTTTGCTCCTGCCTTCCCCTCCTGGATCCTAGAGGCCCTTTCTCCCTCCACTCTCCAACTTTCCCTCTTTCCCATCTGCACTGCTTTACCATTTCACCATCAGCATCTCTTCCCTGCGTTTCTGTTTATCACATTCCCTCCATCTCTCTATCACAGACAGAAACACAACCATAGAGTTTGTGATGCATAAAAAGGACACTTTGAGGCCCATTTGTTGAGAAAGGCAGGATAATCAATATACAAATAACTCATTGGGAAAGGCAGAGCAAGGGGGATTGGGACCTGGACTCCAATTATGGTGAGGGTCAAGTGCTAGAGAGCAGCCTTTAAACAGCCTTAAGACATCTCTAAGACAGGGATGGACTACTGTCGGGGATGCTTTGATTTAGATTTCCTGAATGGCAGGGGGTTGGACTGGATGGCCCTTGTGTGTTTCTTCCAGCTCCAGGATTATATGATTTCCAGCTCTATGACTCTATAATTTTAAAGTGGAATCATAGTGCCTTGATAATGTAATATGAAAGGGCCCTCAGTCTTCATAGGAAGGGCAATGAATTCAACTTCCTTACCCACAGAGGCCACATTCTCGTAATTCTCCATCATCACATAATTGTACATAAGTCTCTGCTTCTTTGTCAACAGTTTCCATTCCTCCTCAGTGAAATATACCGCCACATCCGCAAAGGTCACCTGCAACAGAAAATAGCCCTCATTCAGAGAATGACTAAAAAAAAAAAAAAAAAAAGGGGGGGGGGAGCACATGATGCATCCCAAAAATTATTTGATCACCTCAGAATTTAGTCCAGGAAATAAACTTTAAATTCTGTCAGTAAGAAAAAAGCTACTGCCTTTGAAATCCAGTTTGTCTCGAATTCTTTTAATATAATATACAATATATTAACCAATATAATTTAGGCCATGGCTGGGATATTGATGATGGATTAGGATACTGACTGTCCCAACACATACAGTAGATTTAGCCACCAAAGATTATAGTGGATTTAGCAATTTGTTGCCAAATTTCAGAGGCAAATGTCATTTTTAAAAAGCAGTTTTGGGGAGCACTGTGGGCTTGAGGGCCATGGGGCCAACCCCACTTTATATCCAGAGACATCCTCCCATATCACTCAACATTTCACAGCTGGGAAAAACAAGACACATGTGGACAAGCAACACCAGAAAGTGGTGAAGATGGTCAAAGTTGTTTATGAGGAAAATCCCACAAGCGGGAAAGGGCACAGCAGTTTGCTTTTGCCTCAGACTCCTTGCAAAGAAAAGTCCCTGCCTCTTTCTGTCTTCTCCTCTCCCAACTTTTTGAGTGGATGGGGTGCAAACTCCTTTGCATGCTTTATGCAGAAATTGAAGTGACTGAAGAAGGGGGAAAGTAGGAGGAGGAGAGAGAAACCAGAACATTTGAAAAGCCCCTGAAAAAGTGGGGTGACAGAGGATTAACCAGGACTGTCTCTGCCAAACTCCAACATTATTTTATTTGCTTCCTTTCATAAATTGGCCCAGCAGAGCTCCAGATGAAGCTGATAGGATAGTGACTCACCAAAGAGCTGTTGTACCTCCGCAGCCTCTTTCTGTGGGAGCCCAACTCCACCTGCTTGGCCTCTGTGTCAGCCATCAGGTCTGCGGGGGGCCCTGGCGGTCCTGCACTTGGGTCACTTCCAGCAAGAGAGGCCCAAACCGTGTACAAGGAGGCCGAGATGAAGGTCCTGAGAAAAGGGACCAGGGTTAGAATTGGCTTGGCAAGAAACCCTGCAACACTCAAAGACACTGAGAACAACATCCTCCTGGTGACATACGCAGGTGACATATGCCTCCTTTGGGCCGATGCAGAGGTGGGCATCCCCTTCCTCCCTCTGCTTCAAACAAAGCCCCCTGGACCTAGCATAGATTCACTGCAGCTCCCCTACACAACAGATACTCCATGCCTTCTCAGAGTGGTGGGGGATTAGGGGATGAGTGATTGGAGAGGGCTCTAGTTATGTCCCCGTAGCTAGATGTGAAATGAGTGCATCATTTGCTGAAACCTCCTGACCTCCCCAGTGGCCCTCAGAGGAAGAGGTCTTCATTTTGCTTCTGGCTACATAAGCACAGCTGGATGCTTCTCTAATACCTCGCACCCAACACTCTCAACAGGCATTGAATGGCCATGCGGGAATAGCTTCCACAACTCTATGGCAGGACCTGCGTCAGTGAATGGCCAGTTGTAGACTCCTTCCACCTGGAGCAACACTGACACATAGACAATTCTGTTGGGTCAGGCTTTCTGGCCTGGTGGCCTCTCATTTTCCCAGTGGCCAAACCAGTTGCCCTCCATCCCCCAGGGAGGCCCCCAGTCAAGCAGAGCAGGAAAGGAGCATTCTCTTCTCTGGTTGCCCCCTTCCATGGGATCCAGCCCTTTCCCCAAGATCGGGGGCACCAGAGGATTGAGTTGATGGGAAGGGAACACCCAATTCCCATGGCAGCCTTCTGCATGCAGAGAACTTACAATTCTTAGACTGTCTCTGCCCATGTGGAGAGTGCCTATTTTCCTCACTGTTGCCTGGCCATCTTGGCTTGGGAATGTCCGGTTCTAGCCACATGCAGGATTAAATCGTAGCCTGTATCCTATGCTATACTCAAAGCCTCCTTTGAGGCCCTTCGTCCTTCCTCCCATGGCCCCCTTTCCCTCCTCCGACGCTCTCCTTCCTGACCCTCCCACTAGGCCTGCCCCCCACAACCGCCATTCCTCTCCTGGAAATGGGAACTGGGGGCTCTTCTTCTCTCCCTCCAAACTCCAGGCCCAAGCTTTTCCCTGCTCCCCTCTTGCCCTTCGGAGGATGGAGCAGAGGACTGGAGTCCTTCTGGGGGGGACCTAAACCATGCAGACCCCCTGCTCCTCCCTTCAGGCCCCTTCACTAAGAGCATCCATTAAAGAGCATTAAAGGAGCATAGAGTTGGAATAGAACACATGGCAAATGGTAATGGAGGGCAGAAGGTGACAATGCCTAGGAAACTAGTCCTCTGAGTCCCAGCCATAGTAACTCCTGGTAGTAAATAGTACAGGGGCTGAGGGGGTCTCCTTTCCTAAAGTGTGGGGTAAGGACCGGTTCCCATGAGACTGTGAGCCCCATGACCTCTTGGCAAATCTATGGGAGACGCTGCCTCCAAGAGCATTGGAGGAGTCTCTGGCTGGATGGCCATCTCTTCGGAGGACTTGGAGGGCAGAATGGGGCTGAATGGATGGCCCTTGGGGCTCCCTTCCAGCTCTAGCAGCCTATGAAGCCTACCTTACAAGGTTGTTGTGGGAGTTAATCACAAGGCAATTACTACACAAGTAATGCCACCTTTTAGCAGCTTACAATAAAAATATCCATACAATACAATCACAACATCTTTCATTGTATCCCAAACCATTCCTAACACTCCCTCCCAAAAAATATCCATACAATACAATAAAACCCATGTTCCCCAGAAAGAGCAGAGCTTTGTAATAAGAAAACCCTCTCAGAAAAAAGACACAAAAGACACACATAGAGACACACTTCCTCCCTTTTGGCCCAAGGAGCCTGGCCTCCTTCTGACTCTGGAGCCTCAGGAGAGAAAGAGAAGCCTCTGTTCAACTGAGGCCTCAGAGAAGATTCCGGAACATTATTCCCAACAGTCACAGGGAGCACAAAATGGCCGCCAGGATACAAAATGGCTTCTTCTGCCTCAGCACTTGGCAGTTGGCAGTTTGAGGCCTTCAGGGAACCCAAAATGGAGGATGAAAGGGCTCCAAAGTCAGAAGCATTTCCAAACCTTAACAACACCTAAAATCTTTCCTGATGCTATAATATAGAGACTCACTGAGATACTCTTTATAAATACGTCTTTCCATGTCTTTATACATAAATAAAATTTAATAATACTAATGCTACTACTAATGATAGTAATAATAAGTTACAATCAGGAGATTTCTCCCGGTGGCTTCTCCCCCAGAGTCCTCTGCGTATGCTCAGGAGCCCCTTCTTCTTCCCCTTCTTCTTCCTCTGCAGAATCCTCCAGAGGTCTCTCTGCTCCTCCTCCCCCTTAGGCCCTTCCTCTAAGCCTTTATCCTCCTCCTCCTCCTCCTCAGGTCCTTCTTCTAAGCCTTCCTCCTCTTCCTCAGGGCCTTCCTTTAAGCCCTTCCTCTTCCTCCTCCTCAGGTCCTTCTTCTAAGCCTTCCTCCTCCTCTTCCTCAGGCCCTTCCTATAAGCCCCTCCTCCTCCTCCTCCTCCTCAGGCCCTTCCTCTAAGCCTTCCTTCTCCTCCTCCTCCTCAGGTTCTTCCTCTAAGCCTTCCTCCTCCTCCAGCCCTTCCTCTAAGCCCTCCTCCTCCTCTTCCTCCTCCTCCTCCACCTCAGGACCTTCCTCTAAGCCTTCCTCCTC
>JACSCI010000534.1:1362-11906 GCA_016801065.1 Sceloporus tristichus | reverse complement strand
CTCCTCCTCCTCCACCTCAGGACCTTCCTCTAAGCCTTCCTCCTCCTTTTCCTCCTAGACTTTGAGGGGAGAATTGTGTGCCTTCAATTCCTTCCTGGGGACCCCAAGGCAACACTGTCACAGGAGTCTCTTTGTAGGTTTTGTCGAAGGGTGTTTGCCATTGCCATCCTTTGAGGCTGAGAGAGTGTGCCTTGGGGGCTGGGGGTGTGCTGCGTGCCTTGAACTCGTTTCTAGTGACCCTATTCCCAGGGTTTTCTTGCCTTCAGGTTTGCCTTCCACTTTCCCCTTTGTCTTCCTCTGAGGCTGAGAGAGTGTCTGCTGCCCTAGGTTTCCCCACAGTGGGTTTCATGGCCCAGAATGGATGCCATTTTCATCATGTAGATGTGTGTTTGTGTGTGTGTGTTGTCCGCCTTCCAGTTGGCCATTGGTTTTCCTCTGAGGCTGAGAGAGTGTGACTTACCCAAGGTCACCCACTTTATATAATGGGACTTTAGCACCCATGGATGTTCTATCCAAACCAAATCCCAAAGGATACCAAGGGCCCATTGTTTTTCCATCTTTTCTTGCAAACAGCAAAGCAGATCTTGCTTGCCTGAACTTTACATGTTCCAGAGCAGTGTTGGGCAAATGCTAAGAGCTGCCTTGTGAAGTTAGGAAGAGGGTCCTGGAAAACAGTCCTCTTCCTCTGGACCCACAGACTCAAAAAGACATGGGCCCCCCATTCAATGGGACCCCTTTCTTTGCGGCTGCCCTAGGTCTCTCAGGAGAGATTGGGAAAGTCAGCCTTTGAGAAGTTCTGGTCCTTAAAGGTGAATATCTCCAGGCTTTCCTGAGAGGGCAATATTTGGGATTTGGCCAGATCCAGGCTGCAGGGCTCTCTCAGATCTGGTTCAAAAACACTGCAGAAATTATGATGATGATAATGATGATGATGATGATGAATCTTCCCTTCAAACCCACAGAGCCTTGTGGACGCTCAAATAGTAACAGAGGTAAAAAACACATTGCAAAAATAATCCTGTTTGCAGAAATAAACCACTTTAACTGCCCTAGTTCAGTGCTCGGGAATCCTGGGAATTTTAGTTTATTATGGCATCTGAGTTGTCTGACAGAGAAGACTAAATATCTCACAAAACTACAGTTCCCAGAATTCCCTAGCATTCAGCCAGACAGTTAAAGCAGCCCTGAACTTAGACCATTGTTAGCGGTTGGCTTGGAGCCTGAATAGGGTTCTAGAAGGCTGGTGGGTTTGGTCATTGGCTGCTTGGGAAGAAGGGCTCCTTCTGGGTTTCCTTGGCAGGAAAGGAAAGGAAAGGTGGGTGCCTCAAGATGCCGATGGGAGACCCCTAAATTTGGTTCCTTTGTGAGAATGCTGACTGAGGGGGAAGAGAAGGGTGATGGATTTGGTCCCCAGGGAGGCCCCGGTCAGGCAGGGCAGGCCACACAACATTTGCTCACTCCCAAGTCAAATCCAGGTTTCCCTTTTTTTGCCCAGGACCTAAACCTGGACCAGAAAGAATTAGGCTTTATTTGCTTTCTTCTCCTGTAACAGGTGTTTTTCTGTGCTCTTTTTACACGTGGCAGTAAAGATACGATAGCATTGAGCTTCCAGTTTTCATGCATGATCTTCAGACAGAAGATGAGGCTGCCTCTTCTCCATTTTGGAGGGAGCCCAATTCCAGGAAAGAGGAAAGGGCTCTGTGCAAACATCCAGATCAGATGTGAGAGCAGTAGCTTAATATAATTTGCAAGGATTAATTCATTGGTTTCTTCAACTAGAAAAATTGCAGGGGTCTATGGATTGGTTCAGTTTCTTGCTTTCTCTCAGTTGTGGTGGTACAAGGGCTCACTACTATACTCTGCTTTCGCCATCTGGCTAGAAAGAAGGAGGCTAAATTAAATGCTTTTTATCCTTAGGTTTTTGTGGATTTTTTGGGACTATGTGGCCATGTTCTAGAAGAGTTTCTTTCTGACGTTTCGTCAGCATCTGTGGCTGGCATCTCTGAAAATGCCAGACACAGATGCTGGCGAAACATCAGAAGAAACTCTTCTAGAACGTGACCACATAGCCCGAAAAACCCACAAAAAGCTATGGAATCCGGCCATGAAAGCCTTTGACTTCACGCTTTTTATCCTGTCTCTCCAACCAAGTGAGAAAAAAATAATTCTCTCATTTCCCCTTGATCTGAGAACAGACCTTTAAAAATTTCTCTCTTCATTTCTACACAGGAAAGTATATTGAGTAGATTTGAATGACAAATTGTGAGCGACTGTGGTTTGTAATTTATGCATTGGGCTGAAAGAGATCGCTAGAGGCCCACAAACCTGAGGACCTGGCACAATCCTGAGTTCACAACCCTACAAGAGAGATGGAGGGACACCAGAAAGAATGCAACCAAAGTCCTATACATATTACCCAAGTGTAGCAGTTTGGTGCCATGTTAACGGCTGTGGATCCATCCTACAGAAACCTGGGAATGGGGTGCTTAGAACTGGATGCTTGGTAGAGAGCCCCAGTGCAGTCCTTCATGAGTTGCTATATAATTCTAAGTACCTGAAAGATGAAATCCCAGGATTCTTTTGGACAGAGTCCTGGAAGTTTCATGGTGTCAAAGTGCTAGGTTTGGGCAATGGAGATACAACCCAGGTGCCAAAAATAACCCATAGCAATTCTGGACAGACTCATTCAGTCTCTGTCTCTATTGGTGGAGGGCTATTTACACGAAGAAACCCATGGATCTTCAAAAGATCTCCAGTTTATTTAGATTATTTATATACATCCATCCTTTCTCACAATATAGGGACTCAGGGTGGCTAACAATTAACTTAAAGCAGTACAAATTCAAAACAATGCAAAGGCATTAAAATTATAACAATTTTTTTTAAAAAAAATTAAATCATTTATACAGTTGGACCTTGAAAATAATAAATTGCATCAAAAACCACATACAAACCTTGACCTCTGAATTGCAGTTCAAACCTTATCAGTGTTTTGCTTAGGATCCAGCCCTTGAGGCATCAGCATTTCCAGAAAGGAGAGAAAGTGGAAGTGTGAAATACGCTTTGTTTGGAGGAAGAGTCTATCCAGATTCTGTCCTGTAAAACTATTAGAGCCTCTTTGATGCTGTCTTTGATTCAGAACATATGATTTTAAGGCATCTTGCACTTCTATCTCCATCTGATAAACCTTTGAATTCTTTCAAGCATTCTGTTTTCCTGGCTTCCCATCCCAAGAGTATGAAACATAGCACCAGTCATGGAGATTCCGTCTTTTTCATAATGGGGATACGGAGCGAGGGTCTCAGGATCCCAACTCCTGGTGTAAGACCTGGCCCAGTTCATTGAAGGTATTTGACATACTTAGGGCTGGTTCTCACTGGCTGATACGCCGGGATTCCAATCGAATCCAAGGTGAGGTGTTCCTACTGGAAACCGAATTAACTCTAGAACAGTTCTAGAGTATCCCACAATCGTTCCTACTTAAAATCGAATCGTAAAGCGGTTTATAATTTGAATTGCATTATCGTCATTTAACCGGGTTAAAAAAATAGAAGGGTCGAACCTACATTTTTTCCTTGATTTGGAAAAGGATTCGGAGCATTTCAATAGGAACGATCAGCCTTTGAAATCGGCTTAGCTGGATGGAAGGAGCGGAGCGCGAGGGGCTGGCTCGGAGGAGTTGCCCTTTCTTGTCCACATCTGTCGCCATTTTTGCTTCCCTCATCCCTTTGTCCGCGGCGGTCTTTCAAGGATTATTTTTTTATTATTTTTTTTTAATGGTTTACAGGCGCTTAATCTCTTCAGCACTTAAGCACCTGAAGTCCCGGCTGCTCAAGCGCCTTTTTCTGTCAAAGGACTCTTAAAGGCTTCCCCCGGTGTGAGGGGAGCCTTTGAACACCATTTGTAACAGAGGAGGGGGGGGAATAGAGCCTTCCATCTTTCTTTCCCAATCTGCTGTGTGTGTGTGTGTGTGTGTGTGTGTGTGTGTGTGTGTGTGTGTGCGTGTGCATTGAACACCATTTGTAACGGAGGAGAGGCGGGGGGGGAATAGAGCCTTCCATTTCTTTCCCAAACGGAATCTGCCTTCTCCTCCTTGATCCCATTTTCCAACTCTGGAAAGAGAATCTTTTTTGGGGAAGAGTGCTCCCTCCCTGGGCTGTCTTTGGAGCCATAAAGTGGGGATATGTCCTGGAAAACCATCCCATAGTTCCTCTGGAAGGAGCTTTCCCAAAATTCGCTTTGCCTGCAGCCCATTCTATTCTATTTCAGTCTGTTTAGCCAGTGTTTAAATCTCTCTATTCTATCCATCCATCTGTATGTATTCTGTCTGTCTCTCTCTGTCTGTCCAACCATGTATGTATCTATCTACCCATATACATCCATCCATCCATCCATCCATCCATCTGCCCATTTAATATACTTGTCCAGTACATCTGTCTGCCCGTCCAACCATGTATCTGTCTGTCTGTCTGTCCGTCTGTCTGTCTAACTATCTATCTATCTAACTATCCCATCTACCTATCCAGACCATCTTTCCATCTATTTGTCATCTCTCTCTCTCTCTCTCTCTCTCTGTCTATCTAATTATCCAGTCTAGCTCTCTGTCTAGCCAATGTACCTATCTAATTAGTCTGTCTGTATCTCTCTCTCTCTCTCTCTCTCTCTCTCTCTCTCTCTCTCTCTTTCTCATAGCATAGTAATCGCCAGCGTGTTGAGCACTGGATTATGACTCTTTGGTCACCTTGGGCCAGTCACACTCTCTCAGCCTCTGGTGATGGCAAAAGCCTGCTTACTGGAATCCTATTCTATTACTCACTATTCTTAGATAGCTCTGCAGTGATTGATATTTATACTGTTTGATACTAATGTGGTGGTTTTCTATAGGAGATTTTCAATGTTTATGTCAATAAAAAAGACTTATGCTTTGCTTATATGTTTTATTTTTCAGTCATGGCCAGTTTTGCAGAGTTAGGATTTCCTCAAGTTGTTGGAGCAATTAATGGGTGCCACATCAAAATCATTGCTCCTGCTCATCAGGGTGCGCAATCTTCCCCAAAGATTCAATCTTTCCCAAAGATTCTTTCCCCATGGGGCGGCCAAAGCGAATTTAGGGAACCGAAGCTCTTTCCACAGGAACTATGGGATGGGTTTTGCAGGAAATCCCTGCTTTATGGCTCCCAAGACAGCCCAGGCTAGATTGTTTTAATGTAGATTGTTTTAATGTAGTTGTAAATTTTAATGTAATTGTAATTATTGCTTTTCTGTTGATGTTTTATAATGTTGTACACTGCCCTGATTATATAGAAGGGCGGTATAGAAATAAATTTATTATTATTATTATTATTATTATTATTATTATTATTATTATTTAATCTTTCCCAAAGATTCTTTCCCCATGGGGCGGCCAAAGCGAATTTAGGGAACCGAAGCTCTTTCCAGTTTTCTCTCTCCTTCAACCATCCTTCCCCACAAATAATTACAGGACTCATAAGCACTTTCAGCACCTCCTCATTGGCTCTTTTATAAAAAACCGCGAAATTTAAAAGTGACGTTATGATGACGTCGCTTTGATTGACAGCCCCAAAATGGTGAGTGGGAACGAAATAAGGCTAAAACCAGTTTATATATACACCGTTTCATTTGAATAGGAACGAAAGCGTATCACTTAAAGCGAATCAGTTGGTAAATGAGAACGAAGGAAAAAAAGCAATTCGGAATGCGGGTTAACTACCGTGTTATTATGAATTGCTTTTAACAGAACCAGGGTATTTTAAATCGTTGTAAATCGCCAGTGAGAACCAGCCCTTAATGTTAGAGCTAGACTTAGAGGTTTTGGGAGTCCCTGTCCCTCCAAAAGTAACTTTCCCAGGAGCAGTCTATGTCTCCCTTCCAAAGACCAGCAGTGGATGGAGAAGGAGGCCTTGGGGAAGCAGAGGAAAGCTTGGCTTGACCCCCAAGGACTCTCCCTTGAAGGTTTCCATCTCTCTAGGAAACGGTGGAGCCTGGGAGGGAGACTGAGGACCAGGGCATGCTGGGAAAAACTTCAGGGGGAGCTTATGGGAGCAAATGTGGGACTTTGCTTTCTCCTCCAGGTTACTTTCCTGCTCTCTTTTGACAAGGTGAGCTCAATGGTGGAAAAGACTGCAAAAGCTATCTTCCCTGTATTCACCTCCATGGCACCTTAGGAGCAAGCAAGTCTCCACTGAGGGCAGCAGAGTGAAAAAACAAAATCCAAAATGGGGAGTGGTCTTTGAGATCCTGATGGTCCTCTGAGAGGAAAATGCCAGACCCTGAAACCAATCCTGGTCAGCTTTTGGGAAAGGGCTCTCAAGGTTTGCCCCAACGGACTCTGAGCCCATCGCAGACTGTCCCTTCCCTGAGTCTTGCTGTCCTGGAGGCTCAGGGGATTCGGGGGGGGGGGGCACTTCCTCTCCAGGTTCAGCTACAAACGGTAATTCACCCATGATGAACCCCCTGTTTCCCACTGTCCTGGCACATGCCTTACGAAACCTCTTAAATGGGAATTTGGGAGCTCCTAATCTTAGTGGAAATGGGAATCTCTGGAATGCTCCTATTCTTCCCATCCAGGAAAGAAGGGATAGTTGTGAATCTCTTCCATGGAAAAGAGGTGTTGTTGTTGTTGTTGTTGTTGTTGTTATAACAGGGCTCCAGTCAATGGAGGTCTTTTTCAGGCAGTAATGGGAGGTCTATGCAAATGCAGAATGACATCACTGCTACGGAAGACTCTCTTGACCAATCAGAGACCAGAATAAAGGTTCTTCTGGAAGCTTCCGTGAGAAGGAGATATAAGGCCTGAGAGACCAAGAGACAGTTGGGGGAATTGTGTCGGTTGGAGATCGAGAGAGAGAGAGAGTTAAAGAGCGGATCTTGGAAGTTAGTCTCAGAATTGGACACTTAGGTTTATTTATTATTTTAATAGCTTGTATGAATTGAACATTATATACTTACAAATATTGTCCTTGCAAGATTCCTAATATCTTGTATGACTTATATTTTAGTTATATTTTGCTATTTATAATACATATCTCCTTGGAGCATCTACTACTCGACGCTCCTTTTACACAGGTCTTGGCTCAGTTGATGCTTGGAAAATCAGCAAAGGAGGAGAAACAAGGTTCCTTAACTGGTCCCAGTGTAGGTTAAGGGAAATCATTTTATAATTCACTGGGTGCTGTCAGCGTGATTTCAGGAGTTTAAGAGTCTGCTGGGCTAAGAGCCATAAGAAGGCCGCAGTTTGGCTTCTTGGACCACAGGAGATCATCACAAGGGCAGAGGCAGTTGGAAAAGTTGTTGAACAATTAATTAAATTAATAGGAGATTGCTGGAATGTTAATCTGGAAAGAGATTTTAAAGCCTTAAAGACTGGTGATATATCAGATCTCTTCCAGAGGCTATTTCTTAACTTGGAAGTGACAGAAGAGGAGGTCCTCTGGGTAAATGCAGCCAGCCTACTTTTTAATAGTAAGACTTTACCAGATGCCCTCATTGTGTGGGGAGGATTGTATGGGAGAAAGGGATCCCATAAGTAAGCTGGACCCAAGCCATGAAGGGCTTTAAAGGTTATAACCAAGATGTTGTATTGTTCCCGGAAATTAACAGGCAACTAGTGAAGAGACTTTATTATAGGTTTAATATGGTCACCTCTAGATCTTCCAGTGACCACTTTGACTGCCATAAGCTCCCTTTAGGAGAAGCAACTTTCCCCAAGCATCACCATCTGGAATCTGCCCAATGCAGTGCCCCCGAAACCCAATTCCCTCAGGCTTTCCAGGAGGATGCCATGATCGATGGTATTGAAAGCCACTGAGAGATCCAAAAGGATCAACAAGATCACACTTCATCTGTCAATACTCAAGCAGAGATCATCTACTAAGGCGACCATAGCAGTCTCGACTCCGTATCCCATTCTGAAACCAGTTTGAAATGGGTCCAGATAATCTGTTTCATCCAAGACCGCTTAGACTTGAAGAGCAACTGCCCTCTCATCACCTTGCTTAGAAATGGAAGATGGGAGACCGGTCAGTAATTGTTCATGTCCAAGAGATATAGAGAGGGCTTCTTCAGAAGCGGCCGTTTTACCACTTCTTTTAAGCAAGATGGAAAATAGCCCTCCGTAAGAGATGCATCTATAATATGTCTCAGGTGAGTCCTAAGTGCATCTCCTCCTTGGAGGACCAGCCATGAAGGGCAAGGGTCGAGAGGGCAAGTTGTCTTCTTCACACTTCCACGGAGCTTGTCCACATCCTTGGTACTCACAGATTCAATTTGATCCAGTATGATCTTATTCACAGAGTCACTGGACACCTCACCTATAGCTTCTGCAAGTTGGCTCTTATCTGCGAGATTTTATCTATGAAATGGCCATTTAAAGCATCACAGTGAGCTGTGGAAGGTTCTCATAATGGACTCCGGGGGGCAGGCGACTGGATCGGTTCCCAGATGCTTCCCCTACACCTCAGCAATGCCTTTATGTTTCTCTTCCCTTGGCAGTTTCCCTCTTTCCTTTCTTCCTTCTCCTCCCTTAACCTAAATCCCATCAAGGGGCCTAAGGCCCTTTCAGCATGTTCTCAGAAGTGGGGGGAGACAATCTTTCTGGTACTGAGGGTCTCTCTGTTGACCCTCTTCTGCAGGGTTGTTGTGAAGGGAAAGGTATATATTTGGAATGTGTGTGTCTGCCTAATACGGATCCTGTGGGCTTCTATGCCTAGTTTGCAGGTTGCCAGGGGGATGTCCCTCTCCCCAGAAGGGTCTTTGAGGTCCCTCTGTCTGCCTCCTCTTGCCTTTGGCCTAGATTTGGGCTCTTCTCTCTCCCCCCAGACAGAGCCCCCTTCCCCTAGGACCCCAGGAAAACTCCTCCCCGCCCCAAAAATGTTGTTTCCAATGCTATCCTCCCCTGTGTAATGCATTTTATTTGTCACAAAAATCTTTTGACTGGGGCCTCCCTTCTTCTGAACCCCATCTCAGCCCCTCCCAGAGATGAAAAGGGTGCCCCCTTCCTGGAAAGCAAAAAGGAGGGCCTAGCCAAGCCAAATTTCTCCCCAAATGAGTAATCAGAAAGGAGGGTCTGTCTCTGCCTCACTTTCCAGGAGGGAGGGCAGTCCTCAAAGCTCTTTCTATTTTTGGATCACCCTGCCCCCTCCCCCTATGGCCATGCCTCTTCCCAAGGGTCCCCTTAACTCCTTTACTCATAATAAGCCACCCCCCCTATGTACCTGAGCACCAAGGAATCCCCAAAGAAGGGGAAGGGAGGGAGGGAGGGAGGGAGGGAGGGAGGGAGGGAGGGGAGGCCTGGCAGGGCCCCTGCCTTTGTTTGGGGGGGGAGCAGAGGGGTTTTCATTCTTCTTATAACCCCCCCCCCGCAAAGGATCCTCCAGAAGACCCTCCAGACATACCTCCGAACAAACGAAGGCTCCCCCCACTTCCCTCCAACCCTCAGAATAGAGGACTATTAGAGAAGCAATGGCTTCAGGGGCTGAGGCGGCACATGCGCACATGCCCCCAAAGCCCCCTCCATAGCATATGGAGGAATCGCCAAGGCTTTGCTGCTGGTGCTGCTTCTTCCGCTGGTGGCCTTTGCAGGAAGGGAAAGAGTGCGCCAGGGTTTCAGCAGCCTCCCCTCCCTCCCTCCATCTGAGGAGAGCTGGAGGAGGTCAGAATGGAGCCCAAGGTAAGAAGCTAGACTCAGGAGGGAAAGGCAGGAAAGGAAGGCTTTGCTTTGTACATACAGCTCTGTCTGTCTATGTTGTTATGTGTGTGTGTGTGTGTGTGTGTGTGTGTGTGTGTGTGTTTGCTTCTTGTGGCTGGGAATGGAGCTGAGGACTGAAGAGAGAACAAAATGTCAGTTCTGTGCAAATTCTGAACTTATGTGCATCAAAGAGTCCAGTGTGCTGAAATAGCAAAGAACTTTATTGAGAACACATAGTCAGAAATTCAGATTTTAAGTCAGAACTGCCCTCCCCAAGCCAAAGAATACATTAAAACTCCAAAACCTAAACCTCTACCCTCTTCCAAACATAGCCCCCCACCTCCAATTCCCACAGTCTATGCCCCACAGGTAACAAGGCCCCTTTTGCCCTTCCCAGAAACTAGCCCCCTTTCTGGTAATACCAACCCACAACATTCTTCAGCCAACATCCCACAAATCCCAAATGCTATCATTCCCATTACTATTCTAGCCGGCTGCAACAAATCCCACCCCTCTATCTAGCTAACCTATACCACAACCCATAATCCCCAGCCAAGTTTATAATGAAAAGCAATGATCTATACTAATAACAATAAAAACCTAAACTTAACACAATATAAATTTAAAACAGACATATGGACAGATAAGCCTAACACACAAAATCACAAGGGCCTTTTCTTATCACAACTGGATAGAACATATATTTTTTGTATTCCTTCTTGACTTCTTGTTAGATCACTGCTCAGATTTGTGTGGCTTCTCTTCTGTGTGGATTCTTTGATGTCTCACTTGGTGTGACTTTGAAGTAAAACATTTCTGACAATGCTGGCATTTGTAT
>JACSCI010000533.1:0-31396 GCA_016801065.1 Sceloporus tristichus | reverse complement strand
AACGCTGGCATTTGTATGGCTTCTCTCCTGTGTGGACTCTCTGATGTATGACAAGGACTGACTGGAAAGGAAAACATTTCCCACAATGCTGGCATTTTTGTGACCTCTTTCCTGTGTGGACTCTCTCATGACTCAAATGTTTTTCTGTAAAGAAGGACAATTACAGATGAGACTGAAAATCAGACTTAACAAAGGAGGGTGTTACCACATGATTTAGCCCTCATTAATCCCTCCTTCTTAGAGATTAAATTAATAAAGTTGCTGTGAGTAACCCAAGCATGAACCTGCTGCTTATGCCTCTAAATCCATTGAATGGTTGCATTCTTACTCATAGGAGCTAGCAAAGAAGAGACTGCCTTGAGGGAATCAGTGGAAGAAGATAGTCAAAGGACTGTTGAAAAAAAATATCTAATTAAACATGTGCAAAAATATTTTGATTGACAGGTGGCATCATATCCTGTGAGATGGCCACTGAATGCTGAGTCAGAGCACATGGCATATGCAAGCTAACTGCAGAGGATGTTTCATGCTATGTGGCACCAGGAGATGACTCACAACCAATACATTATGCAGCTCACATGAGGATTGGAGTGGATTGGATCTGAGTTGTGTGAGCAAGAGATGGTGAAGTTGATGGAAGTTGGAGAGGAGAGCTTGCAAATATTTGTATTATTGTGCAACTCAAGATAGAGAATCTCCAAGGATTTCAATGAAATCGACTGTGTTTGTGACTTATTTTTAAGTGTGAAAAGTGGTCAGTGCATTGCCAATGCCTATATCTGGATATTTGCTTCCGTACTCTGCTATGATATTTTTGAGCTGTATCTGGGTGCATCACCCTCAGATTGTAGTGTACATTGGCTTGTGAACGCGATCAAAATTCAGAGCCAACAAGAATCTGAGAGGCGGTGTGCTAATCCCTTTGGTCTGATGTATTTGCATCAAACACCGATTGCATTCAGTTTGTTTCACACCATTCTTCCCCAACAAAGGAAATATTCTAAAGTGATATAAACCTTTCTGAACCCACAGTTTCTGCCCCCAAGCACCAATTTCAGTATAAATATCAGCCCCGACTTGCTGTTCTTCGGTGTCAATCCAGTTACAGATAGACACTCTGTTTGTTTTCATGGCTAAACAACTCAATGCACTCACCAACCCCAATTGTCATGGGAACTACTGACCTCTCCTTATTTCAAATCCTCAACAATTGGAATAAAGATCTGGATAGATAACGTATCACCACTATCAAAGCCTTACATCTATTCACCACGCCCACCTTTGTTACCTAGTTCTTGCGTGTGTGCGTGAACACTTATATGCATGTGTCTGTGTGTTTTGCTTTACCCCTAAATAAAACACAAAAACCTATTTCAAATGCCTCTGTTTGATTCAGGACCTGCTATAGATTGGCTGAGTCCAGAGGTCACTATTGCCCCAGTAAAACTATTTCACTCTATGGAGCTATGTACCAAAATCCCCTAAAAGCATAGCACTTGCGTCCCACAAAATTCCTGAATTGGCAGTTTAGGATTGGATATTTAGAATCCTTACAAAGTGGAGAATAATAGTGCCTCACTAAAACTAGAAATTTCACGATTCTGCAGGAAGTTGTTATGACAATTAAATTACGTGTAAAAGGAACTAGGAATCGTAGAACAGCACAAGTTGAACATATGGCAACAGTGTTATGCAGCAGCTAAAAAGGCCAATGTGATCCTAGGCTGTATCAATAGGAGTATAGTGTCAAGATCAAGGGAAGTAATAGTGCCACTCTATTCTGTTTTGGTTAGGGCTCTCTTGCAATAATCCTGTGTCCAGTTCTGGGCACCACAATTCAAACAGATGTTGAGAAGCTGGAGCATGTCCAGAGGAGGGAAACCAAAATGGAGAATGGTCTGGAAACCATGCTCTTGCAGGAATGACTTAAGGAGCTGGGTATTTTTAGCTTAGAGAAGTGAAGGTTAAGAGTGGATATGACAGCCCTGTTCAAATATTTGAAGAGATGTCATATTCTGGATGGAGCAGGCTTGCTTTCTGCTACTCCAGAGAAAAGGACATGGAACAATGGATGCAAGTCACAGGGACAAGAGATTCCACTTAAACTTTAGGAGGAACTTCCTCAGAGTAAGAGCTCTTCAGGAGTGGAATATACTCCCTCAGAGTTTGGGGGAGTCTCTTTCTTTGGAGGTCTTTAAACAGAGGCTGGATAGCCATCTCTTGGGGGTGCTTTGAATGTCTATTCCTGCATGGCAGAAGATTGAACCGTATGGTCCTTGTGATCTGTTTCAACTCTTTGATTCTATAATTCTAAAGTGGAATTATAACGCTCTGACAGTAGATTATGAAAGGGCCCTCAGTCTTCACAGGAAGGGCAATGGATTCAGGTTCCTTACCCACAGAGGCCACATTGTCATAATTCTCCATCATCACATTACTGTACATAAGTTTCTGCTTTTTTGTCAACAGTTTCCATTCCTCCTCGGTGAAATATATTGCCACATCCGCAAAGGTCACCTGCAACAGAAAATAGCCCTCATCCAGAAAATGACTAAACAAAAGGGGAGGAAAGTACATGGTGCATTGCAAATATTATTTCAACACTTCAGAATTCAGTCCAGGAAATAAACTTTAAATTCTGCAAGCAAGAAAAAGCTACAGCCTTTGAGATCCAGTTTGTCTCGAATTCTTTCAATATAATATAAAATATGATAAACAATATAAATTAGGCCATTTCTGGAATATTATTGATTGATTAAGATACTGACCATCTCAACATGTATAGTACATTTAGTCACCAATGAATCATTTACCCATATTTCACCTAATTTCAGAGGCAAATTTCATTTTTAAAAACCAGTTCTGGGGAGTACTCTGGGCTTCAGGGCCACTGGGCCCACCCTCAATTTAAGTCCAGAGATATTCTTCCATATCCCCCAGCATTTCACAGATTGGGAAAGAAAGACTCATGTGGACAAGCAACACCAGAAGGCGGTCCAGATGGCCAAAGTTGTTAATTATAATGATCACACAAGCGAGGAAGGGTACAGAAGTTTGTTTTTGCTCTGACTCCTGGCAAGGGAAAGACCTTGCCCCCTTCTCTCCTCCCCTCTCCCCTCTTTTGAGTTGATGGGACTCACACTCTTTTTGAACTTGGAACACATTTTGCAGCAACTGAACTGACCTGAGGAGAAGGGGGAAAGTGGGAGGAGGAGAGTGAAATAGGACATTTTCGAAGCCCCCTCAAAAAATGAGGTGACAGAGGATTAACCAGGACTCTCTCTGCCAAACTGCAACAGTATGTTCTCTGCTTGCTTTCATGAGCCGGCCCAGACACAGATGAAACTAAGAGTCAGGATGGCAACTTACCAAAGAGTTGTTGTACCTCTGAAGCCTCTTTCTGTTGGAGCCCAGCTCCCTCTGCTTGGCCTTTGTGTTGGCCATCATGTGGGAAGGGGGATCCTGGTGGCCCTGCACTTCGGTCACGTCCAACAAAAGACACTCCAAAGCCGTGTCCAAGGTGTCCAAGATGAAGTTCCTGAGAAAAGAGACAAGGGTTAGGCTTGGTTTGGCTAGAAACCCTGCAGCACTCAAAGTCACTGTATCATCATGACTTCTCTTTCACACAGAGGAGGAGCGGGAGGACCTGCTTTATGTCCCAGGTGGAGAAGCTGTAGCTCCTGGGCTGCATAAGAGCTACATTACCTTAGAGATCTGATCTATGGCCTCCCCTCATAATGGCCCCCTCCCCATTTAGACACTGGTCAGAATAATTATTTCATTTTTGTAGATGATACTATTTCTCTAAGCTTAACTGCTGTTTTTGTTATGTCAGTCATAGCATGAGCATGAATTATGCACCTCCTCCCTCTGCTTGCTAAAGCCACATAGAAATTGAGGTATGTACATTTGTGTGCATTGTTTCTGAATGGATCTATTGTCAAAATGACAATTTCTTCACTTTTCCTTGTATATTTTTTAAAAGGATGAATACTGTTGAATGTGTTGCACTTGAAATATTAAAAATCTATAAATGTATAGGCTTATGACTGAACATTGAACCGTGGATTATGCTCATTTGGGGGAAGTGAAGATGTATGTAAACTCATTTTATAAACCCAGAGAAACGACTACCTCATAAAACTCTAGCAAACACCAGATACACACACAGTCCCCACACAAAGGACTCACTGGCGCACTGTGTGTCTGGGATCTGGAAATCTCACTTCCACATTCTGGGAAGACAGTTTTGCTAGAGACTGCATTTGGGACTTTATTCCTGCAAAGCATGGGCTCAGTCTCTCAGTTGCAACCCTTCATACAATCCTGGACTGAAACATTTAAACAAAAGGTCCTCTTCCAGCTCCAGGAATAAAGGCCTACCTTCAGTACAAAGACACAGATGCTAGCAGCCCCAGAAAGGGCTCTTCTAAAGTCCTTTATGGCGGGAGCCTCCTTGGGTCAGAGGCTGTCTCCTCAGCCGTAGGGATGGGTTGCTCTGAGTGCGAAGGAGGAGGAGGTCCACAGGGCTGAGGGAGGGAAGGCAATGGGGAAAAGGTCAGTGCCAATGGCCATGGAGGGCAGAAGATGACAATGCCTAGGAAACTCCTCTGAGTCCCAGCCATTCTAGGAATGAGTGGCAGGAGTGAGTCCAGGGGGCTGAGGCTGTCTCCCTTCCCAAAGGGGGAGGCAAGGACTGGTGGGACCCTCCCCAGCTAGGGCCCAAAGGGAGGGTCTCTTTCCCCACCTCTCTCTCCCAGCCCCCAAAGCCCAGCCTCCCCACTGGCCCTGAGTCCCTGCCTTCCTTCATCAAACCCCCATAGGCCCCTTCCTTCCTTCCTTCCTTCCTTCGCCCCAAAATGGAGAGTCAGAGGCAGAAAGGGACACACTTCCTTCCTTTTGGCCCAAGGAGCCTGGCCTCCTTCTCGCTCTGGAGCCTCAGAAGAGAAAGAGAAGCCTCTGTTCAACTGAGGCCTCAGAGAAGGTTCCGGAACATTATAACCCACAGTCACAAGCAGCACAAAATGGCCGCCGGAACACAAAAGCGCTGCCAGAACACAAAATGGCCGCCGGAACACAAAAGCGCTGCCAGAAAACAAAATGGTCGCTGGAACACAAAATGGCTGCCAGAACACAAAATGGCTGCCTCTGCCTCAGCGCTTGGCAGTTGGCGGCCTTCAGGGGAGAGAGAGAGAGATGGAGGGGAAGAGTGGAAGGAGGTCCTGGAGGGAGGGGGCCTTGGGAGATATAGGACCTTCCTGAGATATTCGGTGTTCACTTCTTAACAAAGGGGTTTCTGGCCTCATAAAGGATTTGGGGTAAACTGGATCTGAAAAGCAGTAGTAGCCGTTTCTCCTGCCAATGGGATTTACAGTGTACTTCCTGGACTTGATCTCCCAGCATCCACATGGCCGGATAGAGGAGGGGTCCTGCCCTGCAGTAAGGCCTCTCCAGTCCCTCTGAAACAAGGACTACAACTCCCACGTCTTCTTTCTTTCTTTCTTTCCTCCCTGGTGTTACTTCTCTTTTGTCATTGTGTGCTTTCAAGTTGTTTCTGACTTATGGCAACCCTAAGGAAATCCCTTCGCAGGCTTTTCTTGGCAAGATTTGTTCAGAGGTGGTTTTGCAAGTCCTTCCCTCTGAGGCTGAGAGAGTGTGACTTGCCTAATGTCACTCAGTGGGTTTCCGTGTCCAAGAAGGCATTTGAACCCTGGGCTCCTGGGTCATAGTCCAATGCTCCAGCCATTAAAACACGCTGTCTCTTTCTTGAGGCTTTGTTGTTTTTGTGGAGTGGCTCCAAGTCATTGTCGAATTCTGGGGAGTCTCTCCTGGTGTTTCCTTGGCAAGAGTTGTTCAGAGGAGGTTTGCTATTGCCTTCCCTGAGGCTGAGAGAGTGTGACATCTTGTCCAAGGGACCCAGCTGGTTTCATGGAGGATTGGGGCACTGGACCATGGCTTCCAGAGCTGGAACCCAATACTCAAACCACTGCACCACACGGCCTCCCATTCCCATGTACAACCTGAGAAATAATTGCAGACTTTTATCTGTTCTTCAAGTGTGTCTTCAATTCAATTCCAACTTATGGCAACCCTAAAGCAACCTTATCATGGGGTTTCCTTGGCATGTTTCTTCTGAGAGGGATTGCCATTGCCATCCTCTGAGGCTGAGAGAGTGTGACTTGCCAAGGGTCATCTAAGTCTAAAACACACTGCAGCAATAATCCAATCTGAGACTGCTTTAACTTCCCTGGCACAGTGCTAGTGAATTCTGGGAAATGTAGTTTTGTGAGACATTGAGCCTTCTCTGTCAGAAAGCTCTGGTGCCACAATAAACTCCATTTCCCAGGATTCCCTAGCACTGGGCCAGGGCAGTTAAAGCGGTCTCAAACTGGACTATTACTGGAGTGTGTTTTAGACCTTACTTGGCTGCAAACTGTCCATAGCCTGCAATGCATCTCCTAATTCTGTTGGCAGTCCCTCCCTCCCAACACTTTCTCATTTCCCACCAAAACCAGTGCAAAGCTGGCAGATGGAAAGAGGTTTTAAAGCAGCATTTAAATCTGCAATATTTGTTTTTAAAAGACTAAATGTCCCAAATGCTATTATCAGTTTTGTAGCTATTATTACAGAAAGATGTAGAGTGCAAACTCCTCAAGTACCTTTATTTTCTGGAGTGAGATGGGCTTTTCCCACTGACTCACTGTGATGATCTCCGGTGGTCCAAGCAGCCAAAC
Source organism: Sceloporus tristichus (assembly GCA_016801065.1). Lineage (NCBI taxonomy): Eukaryota > Metazoa > Chordata > Lepidosauria > Squamata > Phrynosomatidae > Sceloporus > Sceloporus tristichus. Next base: position 24,662 of record JACSCI010000533.1, on the reverse strand, counting down.
CCCAGCCCTGTAATAATAATAATAATAATAATAATAATAATAATAATAATAATAATAGTTTTATTCCCCTCTCTTCAGCCAAAAGGCTATCAGAGTATCTTACAAATTGTTAATTAGACATTTAGACATTATGGCTCTTAGCCCAGCAGACCCTTAACTTCCTTAAATCTCGCTGCCATCATCCAGTGAATCATAAAAGGGTTTCCCTTAATCTACACTGGGACCAGTTAAGGAACCTTATTTCTCCTTCTTTACTGATCTTGCAAGCATCAACTGAGCCAAAACACGTGTAAAAGGAGCATCGAGTAGTAGATACTCCAAGGAGATATTTACTACAAATAACAAAATATAAGTAATATATAAGTCATAAATGATATTAAGAATCTTGCAGGTACAATATTTGTAAGTATATAATATTCAATTCATACAAGCTACTGTATTAAAATAATAAATAAACCTAAGCATCCAATTCTGAGACTAACTTCCAAGATCCGCTCCTTAACTCTCTCTCTCTCGATCTCCAACCGACACAATTCCCCCAACTGTCTCTTGGTCTCTCAGGCCTTATATCTCCTTCTCACGGAAGCTTCCAGAAGGAGCTTTATCTTGCTCTCTGATTGGTCAAGAGAGCCTTCCATAGCAGTGATGTCATTCTGCATTTGCATAGACCTCCCTTTACTGGCCTCCATTGGCCAGTTTCAAGAAGAGGAGGAGCTTTGGTTTCTCTATTTAGTTCTTTGTGAGGAGCAGAGTGTCAGAGGGAGAAAGACAGAAAGGAGCAGAGAGACAAGGCCTGGAACCACTAGGCTTCAGTGCTGCACTGAGGTCTGGCTGGGCCTGGCTTGGGTCTGCTGCTGCTGCTGCTGCTGCTGCTGCTGCTGCTGCTGCTGCTGCTGCTTTCCTTTGGCCACTGCCATTAAGGTGGGGAGGAAGGAGGCCCAGCAGTCCTTCTAGGCATGGCTCTCTCTCTCTGAAGGAGGGAGAGTGGGACTCCCCAAAGGGATTTCAATGCTTTTAATGGTGGCTCTCATGCTGTAGGAAAGATCATCATCATCATCATCATCATCATCATCATCATCAGGCCTGGGGGGGGATGGAGCTGCTGCTAGACCTTAATCATCATTAATGCCACCTTCCTGGGCATTCTTGCTTTGCACCACTGTAAAGGCCATGGCTCAGTGCTATGGAACTCTGGGAATGTTCTTTTGGTTTGGCATTTTAGGTGTTGTTAAGGTTTGGAAATCATGTTTGAGGACCTTCTGACTTTGGGGCCCTTTCATCCTCCATTTTGGGTTCCCTGAAGGCCTCAAACTGCCAACTGCCAAGCGCTGAGGCAGAGGCAGCCATCTTGTGTTCTGGCAACCATTTTGTGTTCCAGCGGCCATTTTGTGTTCTGCTTGTGACTGTGGGGAAGAATGTTCTGGAACCTTCTCTGAGGCTTCAGTTGAACAGAGGTTCCTCTTTCTCTCCTGAGGCTCCAGAATCAGAAGGAGGCCAGGCTCCTTGGGCCAAAAGGGAGGAAGTGTGTCTCTTTGTATGTCTTTTGTGTCTCTTTTCTGAGAGGGTTTTCTTATTACATAGCTCTACTCCTTCTGGGGAACATGGTTTTTTTAAAAGGATCAGAAATGGTGAGGAGAGTTTTAATACAAGCCTTATATTTATTCTTCACAAACATTGGGCTTTGGCTTCTAAGAGGAGGATTCCCCCCTCCAAAAGCCAAAAGTAGCTCTTTTGGGAGGTTTTAAAAGTCTCCCCAGTTTCCTTATTAAGATGTTAGGGAAGCATTCCCAATATGTTCATTTGAAAGGAGAGTCCTTGAGTGAGACACGAGAACCTGAAATGTCCATAGGCAATACGCACTTTATTTTGACCAAGACGATAGCACACCAGCAGATGGTGATGAAATTGCTGTCGCACCCAATAGCCATTTCCAAAAGTTTTTATAGTAAAACACAGTTCATTGTTTACAGAGCATTAGCCTAATTGGCTATTTAGTACACACATGATTATACAACAGGCAGTTAATTGGCTATTGTCTAAACAACAAATAATTGGTTGCGTTCACTCTCCACGCAATGGTCACGCGTTTTCTTATTGGCTCTACATTTGCTATTATATTTGCTAGCAGTCTCGAATGCAAAGAGATACTAGCTAGGATGATCCTGTTCCCTTCAAGGCCACAGCAAAGGGAGAGCATTGTATTCTCAAAGCTCTGGCGAAGGGAGGGGTGCGTGTGTGCGGTGTGAGTGTGTACGGTGGACACACACAGTAGGGGGCCATCATAGCCCATGTACACTTTACTCTGTAGCTCAGTCTATGAATCTACTGTAACCACTGATTCTTTTGCAAAGCCATGTACAGAAGCAGAAAGCATTATTATGTCCCTCTCAAAGAGATTTTCAGACAAGAAGGAAAGTGCCAGACCAGACCATCTCATTTTACCAAGAATGATAATACAAACATAGAAACAAACAACAATAAGAAGAATAAGGATAAGACAGAAAATCAAACTGCTTATATTTTTAAAAAGCAAAACCATTTTTTACAGGATAAAAAGTCAATTTGGGTGCCTCTATCCTTTTACAACCGACTTAGGCTTTATCTGCACTACAGAAATAATCTAGTTCGAAACATCTTTAACTGTCCTGGCTCCATTCTATGGAATCCTGGGATTTGTAGGTTGTTGTGGCATGAGAGCTCTCTGGCAGAGAAGGCTAAGTGTCCCAAAGGTAAAATCCCAGGATTCCATAGCACTGAGTGGTTAAAGCGGTGTCAAAGTGCCTTATTTCTATAGTGTGGATGCAGCCTTCTTGGGAAAGGGGCTGATGCTGAGTAAAAGAGGAGGAATGCAGAAGGAAAGGAGGACGGACGGAGGGCCACCTGCAGCTGGACTGGCCTCCCTGAGCGGTCAAGACCTGAGCTGGGTTGTCGATGATGGGCACTCTTGATATTAATATTAATATCTTTCACTATAGATTGTAATTAAGGAGAGGATCAGGTTCCTCCTTTCAATATCATAAGGAAAATGGTTAGGTGTTTAGGTTCAGAAATCCTGTTTGGGTCCTGACTTTGGGGACCTTTCATCCTCCATTTTGGGTTCCCTGAAGGTGTCAAACTGCCAACTGCAAAGCACTGAGGCAGAGGCGGACATTTTGTGTTGCGGCCGCCATTTTGTGCTGCTTGTGACTGTGGGGAATAATGTTCTGGAACCTTCTCTGAGGCCTCAGTTGAACTGAGAGGCTCCTCTTTCTCTCCTGAGGCTCCAGAGTGAGAAGGAAGCCAGGCTCCTTGGGCCAAAAGGAAGGAAGTGTGTCCATTTGTGCATCTTGCGTTCCATTTTGGGGTGAAAGGAGGAAGGAAGGAAGGAAAGAAGAAAGGAAAGAAGGCAGGAAGTCAGGCCTGTGGGGGGTCTGAGGAAGGGGAGGCAGGGGACTCAGGGCCATTGGGGAGGCTGGGCTTTGGGGCTGGGGGAGAGAGGTGGGGAAAGAGACCCTCCCTATGGGCCCTAGCTGGGGAGGGTCCACCGGTCCTTGCCTCCCCCTTTGGGAAAGGAGACCCCCTCAGCCCCCTGGACTCACTCCTGCCACTCATTTCTAGGGCTGGGACTCAGAGGGGTTTCCTAGGCATTGTCACCTTCTGTCCTCCATGGCCATTGGCACTGACCTTTTCCCCATTGCCTTTCCTTCCTCAGCCCTGTGGACCTCCTCCTCCTTCGCACTCAGAGCAACCCTTCTCTATGACTGAGGAGACGGCCTCTGAGCCGGGGAAGTTCCGACCATAAAGGGCTGCAGAAGAGGCCTTTTGGGGGCTGCAGAACAGTGTCTTTTTAGTGAAGGTAGGCCTTTATTCCTGGAGCTGAAAGAGGACTTTTCTTTAAATGTTTCAGTACAGGAGTGTATGGAAAGGTTGCAACTGAGAGACTGTTGTTGTTTACTAGAGCTTTGTGAGATATTTGTTTCACTGGGTTTACAAATGAATTTATATAGGTCTTCACTTCCCAAAAATGAGCATAATCCAGGGTGCAATCTTCACTCATAAACCTATACATTTATAGATTTTTGTTGTATAAGTTCAACATATTCAGAAGTGTGCATCTTTTTAAAAAATATACAAGGAAAAGTGAAGAAATTGTGATTTTGACAATAGATCCATTCAGAAACACTGCACACAAATGTACATGCCTCAATTTCTGTGTGGCTTTAGCAAACAGAGGAAGGAGGTACATACCTCATGCTCCTGCTATGACTGACACACACAAAAACACAAATTTTGTAATTGTACATTTATAAACTGCTTTGATCTTTTTGGAAAGGCGGTATATACATAAATTTATTATTATTATATCATATTATAAACACAGCAGTTAAGCTCAGAGATTTGTCTCATTTGGAAAAATGAAATACAGTAGTTATTTGCACCAGTGTCCAAATGTGGAAGGGGCGTGATTAGGGAAGGCCATGGATCAGATACGTAAAGTAATACAGGTCTTATCCAGCCTAGGGGCCGGAGTTTCTCCATCTGGGAGATAAATCCTAGAATTATAGGGTTGGAGGAGACCTCAAGTCCAACCCCATTCTGCCATGCAGCAACTCTCAATCAAAGCATCCCTGACAGATGGCCATCCAGCCTCTGCTTAAAGACCTCAAAGGAAGAAGACTCCACTACACTCCGAGGAGGGAGTGTGTTCCACTGTCAAACAGACCTTACTGTTCCTGCTAATGTTGAGCTGGAATTCCCTTCCTCTACCAGGATCATTTATGGAGATTAGATTTGTCTGGCATGACTTGATTCTCTCAAACCTATGCTGACTTTTTGTGATGGTGGCATTGCCTTCTAGATGTTCACAGGCTCTCTTTTTAATGATCTGGTATAGAAGCTTTCCATAAAGAAGGTGGTCTTCCTCCTCCTCCTCCTCCTCCTCCTCCTCCTCCTCCTCCTCATCCGCTGCATGAAAAGAAATCAAATTCTCATCAGTGATCATGACATAGCATGGAAAAATTAACATTCCTGAATTTAAAGTCTTTTAAGAAATAATTTTTATAGAAACTAAAGTCCATACAATGAATTTTATACAATACATAATTCTGTATATATATTTTCTACATTCTATTGCAACTTATCTGAATATAAAGTCTGAGGCACCCTGAATCCTGTTGGTTAATCCTAGAATAGACCCACTGAACCCATAATTGACTGGTGAGTCAATCTATAGGTAAATCCAAGAGACTGAGTGATTCTACTCTGATCAGGACTAAGTATAGGATAGGATACAGGCTAAGATTTACTCTTAGATGTGGCTAGAACAGGACATTCCCAAGCCAAGATGGCCAGGCAACAGTGTGGGCAGAGACATTCTCAGAATTGTGATTTCTCTACATGCAGAACACTGCCATAGAAATTGGGTGTTCCCTTCCCATCAGCTCAATCCTCTGGTGTCTCCCGATCCTGGGAGGAGGGCTGGATACCATGGAAGGGGGGGCAACCAGAAAAGAGATAGCTCTTTTCCTGCCCTGCCTGACCGGGGATCTCACTGGGGGATGGAGGGCAACTGCTTTGGCCACTTGGAGAACGAGGGGCCACCAGGCCACATAGCCTGATCCAGCAGTATCCTCTATGCTCCAGTGTTGCTCCATGTGGAATCAGGTTACAACTGCCCATTCACTGGACCAGGTACTACCATAGAGTTATGGAAGCCATCTCGCATGGCCATTCAATGTGTGGTGAGAGTGTTGGGTGCGATACATTGGAGAAGAATCCAGCTGTGTTTTTGTAGCCAGAAACAAAATGAAGACATCTTCCTCTGAGAGCCACTGAGGAGGTCAGGAGGTTTCAACAAATGATGCACTCATTTTATATCTAGCTACAGCTACATAACCACAGCCCTCTCCAATTTCCCTTGCCCTAATCCCCCATCACTCTAATAAGGTATGGAGTATCTGTTGTGTAGGGGAGCCGCAGTGAATCTATGCTAGGTCCAGGGAGCTTTGTTTTGTGCAGAGGGAGGAAGGGGATACCCATCTGTGCATCAGCCCAAAGGAGACATATGTCGTTTGCCTATGTCACCAGGAGGATGCTGTTCTCTGTGTCTTTGAGTGCTGCAGGGCTTCTTGCCAAGCCAATCCTAACCCTGGTCTCTTTTCTCAGGACCTACATCTTGGCCTCCTTGTACACGGCTTTGGGGCCTGTCTTTCTGGAAGTGACCCAAGTGCAGGACAACCAGGACCCCTGCCCACCTGATGGCCAACACAGAGGCCATGCCCAGGAAGTTGGGCTCCAAGAGAAGGAGGCTGCTGAGGTACAACAACTCTTTGGTGAGTCACTATCCTGTTAGCTTCATCTGGGTCACTGCTGGGCTAATTTATGAAAGGAATGAAATACAATACTGTCCGGGTTTGGCAGAGACAGTCCTGGTTAATCCTCTGTCACCCCATTATTTCGGGGTCTTTTAAAATGTCTTGGTTTCCTTCTCCTCCTCCCACTTTCCCCCTTCTTTAGCTGACTCCAGTTTGTGCATAATGAATGCCAAGGAGTTTGCACCCCATCAACTCAAAAGTGGGGAGAGGAGAAGAAAGAAGGAGGCAGGGACATGTCCTTGCTAGGAATCTGAGGCAAAAGCAAACTGCTGTGCCCTTCCCTGCTTGTGTGATCTTCCTCACAAAAACTTTGACCATCTTCACCACTTTCTGGCGTTGCTTGTCCACATGTATCTTGTTTTTTCCATCTGTGAAATGTTGGGGGATATGGGAGAATGTCTCTAGATATAAATTGGGGGTGGCCCCTTGGCCCTCAAGCCCAGAGTGCTCTCCAGAACTGCTTTTTAGAAATGACTTTTGCCTCTGAAATTTGGCAACAAATCCACTATAATCTTTGGAGGCTAAATGTACGATACGTTTTGGTATAGTCAGTATCCTAATCCATCCTCAATATCCCATCCATGATCGAAATTATATTGTTGATTATATTGTATATTACATTGAAAGCATTCAAGACAAACTGGTTCTCAAAGGCAGTGTTAGGAAAGATCGAATTAGGGGAATTTAATTAGCTCAGATATTTACGAGAGGCGTGTCCTAACAATGCATGCACAGGATCGTGTCCCTATATGTATAGCAGAGGTCGCCTAGTCCACCCCCAAGAGAAAGAGACTTTGATACCAATAAGGTGCAATTAAACTATGAGCATTTATTAAAGCCACACAACAAAAGGGATCACACACGCATACACACATTCAATGCTATAGCTGGGAGGGGTGACTTTGGGGAGTAAAGGAAGGAAGAGAGAGGCACTGTTGGGATCATTACCTTAGACGTCTTCTCCAGGAAGTTGGATGCAATGTAGGATGGATGGTGGATCACGGCTGCGGGGACAGGAAAGGAAAGAGCGGCCACGGTGGCTTAAGAGCTGAGTTCCGGCGAGCAAAGCTGACTAGAGGCCCGGTGACAGTGAGCTTGGCTTCTTCGCTCAGTGATTTCAGAGGAGCTAGCTCCAGAATCTCAGGCTCAAACAACTTAATGCTCAAAAGCCCAGTGAGAAGCTGAAAATGTGGATCTTATATAGGGCTGAATGGGCCCTCAGGCAATGGCTTGGCTGTGAGACAAAGGCATTGATTGCTTGGGCTTTGTCTAAGCTGAAAGCTACACAATAGTTGCACAATGCATGAGGTCTGACACTTTTCAGGAGAGCAGATACCTTGATGGTTAAGTTAATCACTGGCTCATTAAGAAGGAAGCCACATCTATTCTCTTCCTTGTGCTAGTCCCTGCAAATCTGGTTTTGCAACTCCCAAAACTTCCTCTGAAAGGTTTAAATCTACCCTTTTCCTGAGACCATGCCTTGGCAGGGCAGCTGGCTACATGGTCTCCTCACTTTTAGGTGAATGGCGGATCGCTGTGGGGTCAGTCAGGGCTCATGGCTTCGGACCAAAATTTTATATAAATCCATACTTGGTAACAGCAGTACGTTTTGTCTTGCTAACAGAATTTAAAGTTTATTTCCTGGACTAAATTCAGAGGAGATCAAATAATTTTTGGGATGCATCATGTGCCTCTCCCTCCCCTTTTATTAGTCATTCTCTGGATGAGGGCTATTTTCTGTTGCAGGTGACCTTTGCAGATGTGGCAGTATATTTCACTGAGGAGGAATGGAAACTGCTGACGAAGAAGCAGAGACTTATGTACAAGGATGTGATGATGGAGAATTACGAGAATGTGGCCTCTGTGGGTAAGGAAGCTAAATTCATTGCCCTTACTATGAAGACTGAGGGCCCTTTCATACTTCATTATCATGGCACTATGATTCCACTTTAGAATTATAGAATCATAGAGCTGGAATAGACCACAAGGACCATCTGGTTCAACCCCTTGCCATGCAGGAAACACACTGAAAGCATCCCCGATAGATGGCCATCTAGCCTTTGTTTAAAGGCCTTCTAACCTGACCAAAGACACCGTTATGCTCTGAGGGAGTCTATTCCACTGTTGAATAGCTCTTACTGTCAGGAATTTCCTCCTAATGTTTAGGTAGAACCTCTTTTCCTGTGGCTTGCGTCCATTTTTCCGTGTCCTTTGCTCTAAAGCAGCAGAAAGGAAGCTTGCTCCATCCTCAGTATCTCTTCAAATATTTGAACAGGGCTATCCACTCTTAACCTTCTCTTCTCCAGGCTAAACATTCCCAGATCCCTAAACCAATCCTCACAGGGCTTGATAGTTTCCAGACCCTTCACAATTTTCATTGCTCTCCTTCGGATACCCTCCAGCTTCTCAACATCTGTTTTGAATTATGGTGACCAGAAGTGGACATAGTATTCCAAGTAAGGGTCTGACCAAAGCAGAATAGAGTTGCACTATTACTTTCCTTCACCTATAACATAGAATCATAGAGTTGAAAGAAACTAGAAGGGCCATCCAGTCCAACCCCTGCCATAACACTATACTCGCATTGATGTGTCCTAGGATCACATTGGCCTTTTTAGCTGCTGCATCACACTGTTGACCCAGGTTCAAGTTGTGGTCTACCCAGGCTCCTAGATCCCTTTCACACATTATTTAATTGTCATAGCAACTTTCTGTGAAATCTTGGAATTTGTAGTTTAGTGAGGCACTATTGCTCTCCACTTTCTAATGATTCTAAATATCCTAATTTAAACTCTCAATTCTAGGATTTTATGGGAAGGAAGCATGGAGAGAAATGCTTTTTGGCTCCAAATGGTCCTCAGCCCATCCCTGACCAAGTTTCCTGGCTTTTCTGGCCCCTCTTCCAGCCTTTTGAGACTCTGGAGAGACGTCTTGAGTAAAATGCCTCCCTTGGCTATACAATGGCTCAGAGAGCAGTGGCAAAATGGACAGTATTTCCCCAAAGGGATGCTGTCGGCTGTCGAGGGGCAAAATATTATTTTGAGAATACAATGTGGGGGTGCCCCTGACATCCTCTGGGGGCAATGTGACCCACCCACCCCTAATCGCCAACAGTAATCCATCCCCGTCCTAGAGATGTCGTAAGCCTGTTTTAAGGCTGCTATCCGGCATTTGACATTCACCAAAGTTGGAGTCCCTTTGTAATGCCTTTCCTATTATTTCTACATTGATTATCCTGACTGTCTCAACAACTGAGCCTAAAATTGTCCCTTTTATGCATCAGGCACTGTGGGTGTGTGTCTATGATAGAGAAGAGATGCCGAAGGTGAAATGCTGAAGCAGTGCAGATGAGCAAGAGGGAAGGTTGGAGAGCGGAGGGAGAAAGGGAAGGGGATCAGGCCTCTGGGAGCCAGGAGGGGAAGGCAGGAGCAAAGTGAAGATTGCCTAGCTCTGTGCGGACAGAAGGGACCCCTGGGAAGGGCCAGGGGAGGGGCCTTGAGGATTGGGAGGCAGCCACCAACCTGACAGATTTTAAGAACTGGATTGAGTGAACTTCTGAGAACCAGCTGAAATCCTTGTTTTCAGACATATTTAGGGGTTCCATTTAGCAATTATGAGTAATATCTATGAAGGGAGGAAAAGGGGACACAAAACCTGCTTTTTCTCTAATGTTTCTTTTCCTACTTGAGCTTGCTTAGTCCCATGGTTGATTCCAGAGGCTCTTGGGGGACACCCTCAAGTGCTATGCTTTTAGGGGAATTAGGTACTTAGCTGACAGGAGAGATGAAGGCGGGTTATAGACCGCCACTCTGAGGCGGTCTGCCGCCACCGCCGTTTGCTCTGTAAGGGAGCCGCCGCAGCCACACCGCGCGGCTTCCTTGCGGAGCAAAAAAGAACCTCCAAAATGCAGCTTCTTTCTGTGGTGCCCTAATGACGTCGCGAGGCGCCGCTGGTGCACTCGCGACGTCATTAGCGCCACGACACGTCTGGACGCTATGCGTCCAAGATGTAAACATGGCAGCCTCCATGTGGAAGGGGCGCCGCCATGTTGTACGTATGGAATACGTACTAGGGTTAGGGGGGTGCGGAAGCACCGCCCCTTCCTAACCCTAGTACATATTCATTACGTACTAAATGGCGGTCTGTAACTCGCAATAGTTTGGTTGGGGCAAGAGTGACATCGGGATTGAGCTCAACTATAGCAGGCTCAGAAGCACACAGAAATCTAAAGGCATTTGAAATAGTTTTTTATGTTTTATTGAGGGGAAAAGCATAATGCACACACACACACACACACACACAAGTGTTCCCACACACACACACAAGAACTAGATAACAGGTGGGAGTGGTCAAGAGACATAAGACTTTCATGATAGTCATACTTTACCTAGGCTTACCTAGGCGGATCTTGATTTCAATTGCTGAGGGTTCGAAATGGGAGAGAAGTCAGGAGCTCCTGCGACAAGTCAGGGGTTGTCAAGTGCATTGAGGTGCTTATCCATGTAAACCTACAGACTGTCTGTCTGTAATTGGACTGCCATCAAAGAACAGCCAGTCAAGGCAAATATTTATACTGGAATTGTTGCTTGGGGGCAGAAACCGAGCGTTCAAAAAGGTTTTAAACGCGTTAGAATGTGTCCAGGGGGGTAGAATGGTATGAAACCCAATTGAATGCAATGGGTGCTTGGTGCAAATATTTCAGACCACAAGGATTAGCACACTGGCTCTCAGTTCTTTCTTGGCTCTGAATTCCGATCACAAACACTAGCCAATATGCAGCACAATCTGAGGGTGACACTCCCAGATGCAGCTCAACAATAACATAGCAGAGTATGGAAGCAAATATCCTGATATAGATATTGGCAATGCACTGACCACTTTTCACACTTAAAAGTAAGTTACAAACAGTTGATTTCATTAAAATCCTTGGAGGTTCTCTATCTTGAGTTGCAAAATAATACAAATATTTGCAAGCTCTCCTCTCCGACTTCCATGAACTTCACCTTCTCTTGAAGTGACCTCTGCAGTTATCTTCCATCATGCCATGTGCTCTAACTCAGCACTCTATGGCAGTCTCACAGGATATGATGCCACCTATCAATCAAAGTATTTTTCCACAGTCCTTGGACTATCTGCTTCCACTGATTCCCTCAAGGCAGTCCCCACCCAGTCTCTTCTTTGCTAGCTCCTATGAGTAAGGATACAATCATTCCATGCATTTAGGGGCATAAGCAGCAGGATCATGCTTGGGTTACTCATGGCAACTTTGTTAATTTAATCTCAATTAAGGAGGGTTTAATGAGGGCTAAATCATGGGGTAACATCCTCCTCTCTTAACTCTGATTTTCATTCTTATCTATCCTTGTCCTTCTTTGCAGAAGAATATTTGAGTCATGAGAGAGTCCACACAGGAGTGAAGCCATACAAATGTCAGCATTGTGCGAAATTTTTTTCTTCGAAGACAAACCTAGTGAAACACCAGAGAGTCCACACAGGAGAGAAGCCGTACAAATGCCAGCATTGTGGGAAATGTTTTTCTCAGAAGTCAGACTTAGTGAAACACCAGAGAGTCCACACAGGAGAGAAGCCATACAAATGCCAGCATTGTGGGAAATGTTTCTCTCAGAAGTCAAGCCTCCTGATACATCAGAGAGTCCACACAGGAGAGAAGCCATATAAATGCCAGCATTGTGGGAAGTGTTTTACTTTGAAGTCAATCCTAGTGACACATCGGAGAGTCCACACAGGAGAGAAGCCATACAAATGTCAGCATTGTGGGAAATGTTTATCTTTGAAGGGACACTTAGTGAGACATCAGAGAGTCCACACAGGAGAGAAGCCATACAAATGCCAGCATTGTGGGAAATGTTTTTCTCGGCAGTCACACCTAATGAGACATCAGAGAGTCCACACAGGAGAGAAGCCATACAAATGCCAGCATTGTGGGAAATGTTTTTCTCGGCAGTCACACCTAGTGAGACATCAGAGAGTCCACACAGGAGCAAAGCCATACAAATGCCAGCATTGTGGGAAATGTTTTTCTCGGATGTCAAACATAGTGACACATCAGAGAATCTACACAGGAGAGAAGCCACACAAATGCCAGCATTGTGGGAAATGTTTTTCCTCGAAGTCACACCTAGTGAGATATCAGAGAGTCCACACAGGAGAGAAGCCATACAAATCTCAGCAGTAAACTAACATTATTTTTTGTCAAAAAGGAATATAAGAAAAATATTTTTGTTTCAGTGGTGCTAAGAAAAGCCCTTGTGATTTGTTTGTAAGGTTTGTATGTCCATATGTCTGTTTATGTTTTGAAGTTGTTTTTTGTTAAGTTTAGGTTTTAATTGCTAATAGTATAGATAGTTGCTTTAGGTTCTAAATTTGGCTGGGGATTATGGGTCGTTTTATAAATTAGCTAGATGGGGGGTCTGGGATAATTTTACAACTGGCTTAATAGTTATAGGAATGATCACTTTTGCAATGTTTGGGATGTTGGCTGAAGAAAGTTGTAGGCTGGTATTAATTGAAAGGGGGTAGTTTCTGGGAATGGCAAAGGGACTTGTTACCTGTGGGGCAGAGACTGTGGGAATTGGAGGTTATGGCTAGGTTTGGAAGAGGGTGGAGTTTTAGGTTTTGGGGTTTTAATGTTTTGCTTGGAGTGGGCACTTCTGTCTGAAACACTGAATTTCTGACTCTGCATTCTCAATAAAGTTCTTTGCTGTTTCAACACACTGGACTCTTTGATGCACAGAAGTTCTGAATTTGCGCAAAACTGACCCTTTCTTCTCTCCTCAGTCCTCAGCTCCATTCCCAGCCATAAGAACAGCAGAGGCAATCGCACACACACACAAACATACAGGATACACAGAGCTTGATTTCCAAAGTAGAGCCTTCCTTTCTGCCTTTCCCTCCTGAGTCCAGCGCTACACCTTGGGCTCCATTGCAGTCTCCTCAAAGGAAGAAAGGAGGTGTTAAAATCCTGGTTGTATTCTACCAGATATATGCTTTATACAGTATTCTGTTGGTGGGGATGATGGGGGTTGCTTTTGCTGGGCCTAGTTTAGTTAGAGCATGTAGGAGCTGAGCAGTGCCAGGGGGGTCTTATCTTATTGGCCTTGGAGATCTCTCTCTCAGAGAGTTGAAATGCAGCATAGAGTGGAGGGAGTTGGGAGCTGAGGGGGGAGAGAGATGGACGAAGTAGTAATGGTGGGAAAGAGGTGGAGATGTTCTTTTGTGTGCTTTTGGCTGGGGGTGGAGTAGACCTGATTGAGGGTTTTAGCTACTGCTTCTGCGGGGAGGGGTCAGTCTCAGCTAAGACACTGAATGATGTGGAATTGCTGATTCAGGGGCTATAAATAAAGTTCTGTTTATTCTTCATGAAGCTGACTGGTTGATTTTCCTGGATTCTGGTCCTGCATTCTGACAGGAAGGAAGGAAGGGGAGGCCACTGAACCCCAGGCACATACCTTCCTTTCCCGCAAAGGCCTTAGCGGAATAAGCAGCAGCAGCAGCAGCTAGTCCATGCGCATGCTGTGGAGGAGCCTCGAGGAGGATGTTGCGGTCGGCCAGGACCAAAAGCCTAGGCGACTACAGCTCAGAGACCAGTTGTGTCAGCTTGGCTAGGGAGTCTGTTAAAGAACGGGGCGGAAGTAAACCAACAGAATCCCCAGACTTTCCTAGTCTTTGAGCTTAGTAAATACATTCAGTGTGGTCCATCATAGGGATAGGTATCCTGCTCAAGGCAAGATTGTCTTCATGGACCAAAGGCACTCCCCTTACCTGCTCACTGAGGGAGAACCCGGCTGGTAAGGCCTGATCCCAAGTGGCTGAGCTATCATCACCCAGCCAGGTCTCCATGAAACAAGCCAGGTCAAACCTCTTAGTCCAGTAGGAGATCATGGACTATGTGCATTTTATATTTGACTGACCTGGCATTACACAAGAGCAGGGGAAGGTTCTGTGGTTGGTTTGGTATGCTCTCCAGCCCTTTTGGGATAGGAGGGTGAATGGGAGAGGCATATCTGTCAGGGTCCTAATTGCAGCCTGTCTTGCAACACAAAAGGCAGTATTTGAAAAAGGAACAGCTTTTATTGAAGAAGAAGTAATGGAAGTGACTTTTTTTGTCAAGAATGAAACAAAGTATGAAGATATCTTTATCCCTTTTATAACCATATGAATCCACCCCACTCCATTTACCAATGAAGCTAATTAATTGGGTAGCCCTTTCCCGCACAGCGTTCTCCCGCCTTTTTCTGCGCAGTGTCCTCCCATCCGGGATTCTGGCAGCTTTTCTAAAAGCAATGAAGCTCTCATGTGCCTTTTCTCAACCACTGCACCTGTGGCCTTGGACCACAGAACTCAGCCACACAACAGTTTTCATTAACATTATGGCTTAACTATATAGATAGCTATCTATAATATAAAACCCTATCAATCTCCACATAATATGATACCATATGAAAATATAATAAGCACAAACCCATAGCAACATAATATAATATAAAAATACCAATAACTCTCTAGGTTTCCCCTCCTTTTCCAGAAACCAGTCTTTTAAACTCAAGCCTCTGTTAGAAGGGTGATTCCCACACATTCCAATCCTAGCAAAGAAGCACATTCTTTAGCCAGGATCTCTCTACCTCTTTCTAGCATCTTCTGTTAAAGCACATATTAAAACATATTATTTTAACCCACCATAAATCCCATCCATCTTAATTCTACTCTAAACCTAAACCTATAACCCTTATGGCATGAATCCCTAAATGAATAAATGCATGAATAAAGGGATTCATGACATATTGTGACTTCAGGCTGGTGCTCCTTACCTGAATGAGAATGGCCCATTGCGACCTCAGGCTGATGCTCCTTGTCTGCAGCAATGAGATGGAAACATTTTGAATTTAGGCTAATGCTGCTTACCTGAAGGTTTGAGACGTGACCATTGGAACCTGAGGCTGATGCTGCTTGCCTGAAACATTGAGACTGGCCCATTGTGATCTCAGGCCAATGCTCCTTGCCTGAAGGATTCAGACTGGCCCAATTTGAACTCATGCTCATGCTCCTTGCCTGAAGGATTCAGACTGGCCCATTGTGATCTCAGCCTGAGGTTCCTTGCCTGAACAATTGAGATGGTAGAATTGTCACTTCAGTGTGGTGCTCTTTACCTAAAAGATTTAGACTGGTCCATTGCAACCTCAGGCTGATGTTACTTACCTGAACAATTGAAATGGGAGAATTGTCACTTCAAACTGGTGGTGTGTCCCTGAAGGATTGAGAAAGGTCCATTGCATTTCAGAACTAGTGTATAAGAGTTCTGTCATAAAGCGTAAAAATATTAGGATTTGGTTATTAAAGTAGGAGTTATAGTTGTAATTCATAGTAGGTAGTGTAGAGTGATGGGTTATAATGGAAACTGATGGAAGGATAGATGGAGTAGCTTTTAGATGAAGGAGGACGTTTGGAGAGGGGCTGGGGTTGCAGCTGTAGATGGTTATCAAGGAGGAGTGAAGCTGGCTTGGGAACACTGCTCTTCAAAGTAAGGCTGTCTGGGAGAAGGGAAGGGAAGTATAGACAACCTTGGTATCTATGCAACCTCCGCTTGTGTTGCTTTAGCTTGGGAATTGGGGGCTGGCTTAGGGAGGGGTTGAGTGGGTTAAGAAGGGAACAAGTTCCTTTGGACTTCAGACTTTGCAAAAAGGTGTTAATGGATGTTTCTGCCTGGATTCATCAATAAAGCTTCTTTTGTTTCAAATGAGTTTTATTTTTTGAGCATAGGACTGACTCCAGATCTCACCGTTTGCAAAGTCTCACAGTTTTAACTCCAATGGAGACCCAGGAACAAGAAGAGTTCATGGAGAACCTGGTGGTTCTGGAGATCCCGGTGGTGGAGGAGCAGGTGCCTTCTTCAGAGGAACTAGGGCCAAGCCCAAGACTGGGAAACCTCGTGATGCTCACACCATCCAGGCCACCACTGGAGGATTTGGGTTTCCGGCCCCAGACTGGGGAAAGGAAGGCCGTCGGGGGGCAGAGAGACAGCCTGGGACCTGGCAGTGAGGGAGTCGCTTGATAGCTGCCCCAGGACAGAAGAACCCCAGGTAGACGTTTATTGAATGAAGGAAGACATAAAGGAATTAAAGGACCTTATGAAGTGGATGGTGTCGAAATTAAAGATGTGGAGGAAGAAGATGTCAGAGGCGAACCGGGGGCAGCTGATGCTCATTGCCTGAAGCACTGAGACTGTCCCATTGTGATTTCCAAATCCTTCACCATTTTAGTTGCCCTCCTTTGGATGTCCTCCAGTTTCTCAACATCCTTTTGAATTGTGGGGCCCAGAACTGGACACAATATTCCAGGTGGGGGCTGACCAGAGCAGAATAGTGGCACTATTACTTCCCTTGATCTAGACATTATACTTCTATTGATGCAGCCTAAAATCGCATTGGCCTTCTTAGCTGCCACATCGCACTGTTGACTCATGTTCAACTTGTGGTCTACTTGGACTCCTAGATCCCTTTCACACATAGTTTCATTCATCAAGATGTCCCCCATAATCCTATATCTGTGCATTTCATTTTTCTGCCCTTAATGCAGTACCTTACATTTCTCCATGTTAATTTTTATTTTGTTAGCTTTGGCCCAGCTTTCTAGTCTATTCAGGTCCTTTTGAATTTTGATCCTGTCCTCTGGGGTATTAGCTACTCCTCCTAATTTGGTGTCATCTGCAAATTTGATAAGTATGCCCCCAATTCTGTCATCCAAGTCATTGATAAAGATGTTGAATAGCACTGGGCCCAGGAAAGGACCCCACTGGACACAGCACTGGTCACTTCTATCCAGGATGAAAAAGAGTAATTGTTGAACGCCCTTTCGGTTCGGCTGGTCAACCAATTACAAACCCATGTAACAGTTTCTTGTCTAGCTTGTTTCATGTTTTTGTTTTATATACCGTTTAATTTGGTTAATTGCTATTAGTGAATTGCCAAGAGTGGCCACCAGATGGTGCTCCAGGATAGAAGTTGGTGAGAAGCCCAAGGAGGCTGCAGTGCCCTGAGTATCCACAAGAGGGCAGCGTTGTATTGGAATGTTCTTTATTGATAAAACCGAAGTCTATGGGGACTAATGTGATTTTCCCATTGGCTCCCCATTCCTGAGGGGGCGTGGCCTCCTTCCCTTTACCTGGACCTTCCTCCGTTCCCATTGGCTGCCTATCCCCCCCCCCTCGGTTGCCCTGAAAGCAAAAGGATCACCGGAAGGAAATGGGGGGAATTGCAGCACTGCATCATGGAAAATTTGCAACCGGGGGGGTTTTGCAGTGGTGAAACAGAGCAGAAGCAAAGCTGCATTCCCTCCAGACCAATTCGGAGTGGAATCGGAGTGAGCTTGGAAGCGATTTCTGTGCATTCGCTTGTTACCGATTTCACCAAAATGAGGGGTCACTTTGGAATCACTGCGGAAGCCCCACAGAAGGAGCCCCCATAGAAAGGAATCGCGTGTGATAACACTCACGTTGTCGCCTGAATTCGCATCATTGGACCCGCAGTGGCTTCGGATCTGAGCTGCAAAAACCTCCGTGTGATAAACACAGTCTTTGAGATTTCACAAGGCTCTGTGGTTTTGGGAACAAGAAACTGATTATAATAATTGTTGTTGATAATAATAATAATAATAATAATAATAATAATAATAATAATAATAATAATATACCCTTTCTCTCTCATAAAGGGACACAACTGGAATTACAAGTTTAAGACAATAAACTCTCTTTCCCTGGAGTTGCACCCATTGCTCCGTCTCTCGGTCTCCTCCGCTGGGAGGAGGGAGAGTGTGGAATTCTGGGAAAGGCTGGCGGTTGGCTTGGAGCCTGAATAGGGTTCTAGAAGACTGGTGGCTTTGACTGTTGGCTGCCTAGGAAGAAGATGGGCTCCTTCTGGGTTTCTTTGGCAGGAAAGTGAAGGTGGGGGCCTCGAGGTGGCAATGGGGGACCCCCAATTTTGGTTCTTCTGTGAGAAGGATGGCTGAGGGGGAAGAGCCCCCATTTTGGAACCAAGGATGGGGGTCTGGAGGTTCTTCTGTAGGGAGGCAGCTTTGGAGGCTGGAAGCAAGGAAGCCCCCTCCTCCTCCCCTCTTCTCTGGCTGCCAGGCCTCCTCTCCTCTCTTGGGAGTCTCTGTGGGGCCATGAGATTTTGGAGTGGGATCCAAGAGAATCAAAGGAAAGCTGGGACCAAGGAACCTCAGAATATGATCAAGATTGCAAGGTTCTTTCTGAGGAAGGAGAGGCAAACTAGGAGAGGCTGCAGCTGCTTGCTTTTGCCTGAGCCTCTGGGAAGGGCCCCTCTTCTCCTTTCTCCTTGGCTGTCTTCATGGAAGACAGACTCCTTTTGCCCTTTGGACAGCAATGGCAGTGAGCTCAAGAGAAGGGGAGAAATGGCAGGACGAGGAGGAAACTGTGGCCTTTGAAGCACAGCTGAAAAGGTGGGCAGGGGAGGGTCCCTGCCAAACTGGGAGAGTTGGAGGGCATTCAGAAGGAGCTGGGCCTGAAAATGGAGGAGGAGAAGGAGGCTTCTAAGACCTCCATGGATGAGGAAGGTGGGCCAAGTCCATGACATACAATGGCCCAGTGAAACAATGTCCATGTTGTAGGAGCCAGTGTGGCCTAGTGGTTTGAGCATAGTGGAACTACGACTCTGGAGATCAGTGTTTGAATCCCAGCTGCAATATAGAAACTCACTGGGTGACTGAGCAAGTCACACTCTCTCAGCCTTAGCAGAAGACAATGGGAAACATTAAATATAAACATATAATATTGCAGTTGCTATGGTTGTTGTTACTGGGTAGTTGTTGTTGTTCTTATTGCTGTCTATCTATACATTATGATTTTATGTAGATTATTGGAAGAAAAAAAATCAAAAATAGACCCATTAATATCAATCAGACTCATGAGTCCCACCCAGCCCTCCTCCTATTGACATCTTTGGGAGTGATGAAGGCTGGGGCCAACCCTAGGACTCCAATCTTAGCCCCATTTTCTAGAAATTAAGGGGATGTACAGGCCGCCCTTTTAGAGCCAGATCAAGGCCATGGAAAACACATTGCTTTTTGCAGCTCCTTTTTGCACTATGATAAGGCTACGCCGTGGCCTTTCTGTGGGGCAAAACGGAGCTCCTTTCTGCACTGCGGAAAAAGTGCCATATCCGCCAACGGTGTGGCTTTTCTGCACTGCTTTGGCACTGCGTCATCTGGATGTAGCACCAGAGGAATGCCGTGTCGTCACCTGCGATGTGGTGCAGTGTGCAGCGTCACACCGGCATGTGGGAAGAGTCAGGGAGTGCACTGTGCAGACGCCATCTTCACCCTCATGCTGGCTAACGATGCTGGTCTCTATGCCCCAAAAGGCCCAGTGAACTGTCTTAGTCTTTCAGCATTCACAACATTCTCTCTTTGAGGGTTTGGAGGCGAGACTCCCTCTCTTTCTTGCCAAGATAGAGACTTGTTCAGGGAAGGCTTGTCATGGCCTTCCCCTGAGGCTGAGAGAGTGTGACTCCCCCAAAGTCACCCAGTGGATTTCCATGGTCCCATTTCTCTCCCCCCCCATAACTCCGTCCTCCTTCCCACACTTTGGCCCTATTCTTCCCTATTCATCCACCTTTGCCTCCCTTCACATCACTTCTTGTTGTTGTTGTTGTTGTTGTTGTTGTTGTTGTGTGCCTTCAAGTCCTTTCTGCCTCCTCGCCACCCGCTCATGGGGTTTTCTTGGCAAGGTTTGTTCAGAGGAGGCTCGCCATGGCCTTCCTCTGAGGCTGAGAGAGTGTGATGCCCCACCCAGTGGATTTCCATGGCCGAGCTGGGATTTGAACCCAGAGTCATAGGCCAATCAATGCTCAAACAACTAGTCCACACTGGCTCCAACAATCCACTTTAAAAGCTTGGTCTTTTTCCCAGATGTCTTCACCGCAAAGGAAGGCACCACAAAATGGAAGACATTCAAGAAAAAGAGAGGACAGGACTCAAGAAAGGCTCCAAACACTCCTAGAAATGTTAATGCATGCTTCTTAGTCATGCTCAAAATGGAGGATGCTTTAGAATACCTCCTGGACAGAAGGTTGGAATGGAGGACATGTCCTGGAAGAGGAGGAGGTCTGTCCTGCCCTGAGGTGAACCTACCATGGGGTTTTCTTGGCAATATGAGTTCAGAGAAGCTTTGCCATGGCCTTCCTTTGAGGCTGAGAGAGTGTGGCTTGCCACTCTTGGTGGCTGTGCCTACTATGTGTCTTTTCTTCCTCAACCTGGAGCCATTCCCATCCTTTTTTCATAGGCTGCATCTACACTGCAGAAGTAATGCCATTTGACACCGCTTTAACTGCTCTGGCACCATGCTATGGAATCCTGGGATTTACACTTTGGAGGAGAAGTCGCCTTCTCAGTCAGAGAGCAGTGGAGCCACAACAAACTACAAATCCCAGGGCTCCATAGCATGGAACCCGCAGGATGACCAGATATCTTCTTTCTCTGGGGTATACCTTACATTTCAGTCTTCTGTCCAGGAGAAATTCCAAAAATATCCTCCCTTTTGAGCATCACTAAGAAGCATGAATTTATATCTATATGAAGGGTTTCAGCTTTTACTGCCCATGTCCTCCATTTAACTTGAAAGCCCTACATTTTGCGGTGCCTTGTCCTCCTTTGCGGTTAGTACAACTGGTCACCATGGGAGCCAAAGGTAGCTAAAGTGGTGTCAAACTGCAGCCCTGGTCCTCTCACCTGGTGACCCTTCTGGTTTTCTTTCTTGTGACACCCTTTTCTGCCCCTTGGGTGAAGATGTTTAGTTTTTAGGGGTCATACATGGACCACTACTACCCCATAAATTCATGGGATGGGACCCAGATTTTTCCAGATCATTAGAATGAATAATGCTTCCAGCTTGTAAAAGGAATATGTTTGCATTAGTCGCCATTCCAAATATCACAGCAGTCAATTAACCTGTAAAAACCTAATTGGCTTTTTGACTAATTCTCAATACTGTGATGAGAGATTGGAACCTAGGTTTTATGTCATGTTTAGCTTTAACAAATGAAACAGTGGAAATCAAGGAGTGAAAATAATTATGAGGGGCGACAGGGGTGCCAAAATATTTCTCGTCTAGGGTGGCAAAATACCTAGAGCCGGCCCTGGGAACAACTGTCCCCAAGCATCTCCATCTGGAATCTGCTTGAGAGATAGGACTAGAACCACTGCAACGCATTGCCCCCTATCCTCAATTTCCTTCTGGATGCCATGGTCGATGGTAGATAATAATCTGATTCTTCCAAGACTACAATGAGTTGAAGAGCAACTGTCCTCTCAGTCACCTTGCTTAGAAATGGATGATGGGAGACCGGTCTGTATTTGTTCATGTCCAAGGGATCTAGGGAGGGCTTTTCCATAAACGGCCCTACCACCGCTTCTTTTAAGCAAGATGGAAAATAGCCCTCCCTAAGAGAAGCATATCTCAGGTGAGTCCTAAGTGCATCTCCTCCTTGGATGACCAGCCATGAAGGGCAAGGGTCAAGAGGGAAAGTTGTCTTCTTCACACTTCCAAAGAGCTTGTCCATGTCTTTGGTACTTACAGATTCAAATAGACCCAGTATGATCTTATTCACAGAGTCACTGGACACCTCACCTATAGCCTCTGCAATAATGCCAGTGTCCAATTTGGCTCTTATCTGAGAGATGTTCTCTGTGAAATAGTAATTTAAATGGTCAAAGTGAGGTGTGGAAGGCTCTAATAATGAGTTCGGGGGGAGGGGGGGCAAAGGTGCCTGAGTCAGGTCCCAGATGTATCCCCCCCCCCGACCTCAGCACTCCCTTTCTGCTTTTCTTTCCTTGGCACTTTCAATCCATTCCTTCCTTCTTCTCCTTTAACATACATCAAGTGAGTCCAAGGCCCTTTCAGCATGTTCCCAGAACCGGGGTGGGGGCATACTTTCTGGGGCTGAAGGTCTCTCCGCTGGTCTTCATCCACAGGGCTGGTTTGAAGGAAAAGGTATGTATGGGGGGGGGGTTGCCTAATACGGAACCTGTGGGCCTTTAAGCCTAGTTCCCAGGTTGCCAGGGGTGGGTGGGTGGGTGGGTGTCAGTATCCCCAGAAGGGGCTTTGGGGTCCCTCCATCTTCCTCCTCTTGGCTTTGGCCTAGATTTGGGTCTTCTCTCCTCCCAGACAGAGCCCCATCCCCTCAGAGAAAACTCCATCCCTCCCAAATAATATTGCTTGCAATGCTATTGAAGTACCTGGGCTCCAAGGCCATGCTTCTCTCCAAAGATCCCCCTGCCCTCTTTTCTCATAATAACCCCCCCCCAAGTACCTGGACCCCAAGGAATCCCCTGAGGAGGGGGCAGGGAAGAGAGAGGAGGACTGGCAGAGCCCCTGCCTTTCTTTGGGGTGAGGAGATCAGGGTTTCCTTCCTTCTTACAACCCCCCCCAACTCCCCTCCTCCAGAAGACCCTGCAGCCTTCGAACAATCTTCGAACAAACGAGGGCTCTCCCCACTTCCCTCCCTCAGAGCAGGCTGTGAGGGCGGCAGGTTCAGGGGCTGAGGCTGTGCATGCACATTTTCCACCAAAGGCCCCTCCTGACCATGCGCAGGGACCGCAAGGACCATGCTGCTGCTGCCGCTTACTCCACCGTCGGCCTTTGGAAGAAAGGAAGGAGCCCTGGTGGCGCAGTGTTTAAATGCCTGTACTGCAAAACCATAAGGTTGTGAGTTCAATACCTGTGAAAGGGTTCAAGCTTGACTCAGGCTTGCATCCTTCTGAGGTTGCTAAAATGAGTACCCAGATTTTTTGGGAGGCAATTAGCTTATAATTGGAAACCGTTTAGACACTGTTAGTTCAGTATGAAGCGGTATATAAATGAAGCTGTTTGTTTTTTGTTTGTTCCGGAATGGAACCCAAATGCGGAGCTGGACTCAGGAGGGAAAGGCTGGGAAGGCTCTGCTTTGTACATATAGCTCTGATGTCTGTCTGTCTGTCTATAAATATGTGTGTGTTTGCCTCTGTTCTTTTGGCTGGGAATGGAGCTGAGGCCTGAGGAGAGAAGAAAGGGTCAATTTTGTGCAAATGCAGAACTTCTGTGCATCAATGAGTCCAGTGTGTTGAAACAACAAAGAACTTTATTGAGAACACGTAGTCAGAAATTCGGTGTTTAAGCCAGTACTGCCCTCCCCAATCCAATGAATACATTACAACCCCCAAACCTAAAACTCCACCCTCTTCCAAACCTAGCCCCCACCTCCAATTCCCACAGTCTCTGCCCCACATGAAACAAGGTCCCCTTTGCCATTCCCACAAACAAGCCCTTTCTCTTAATGCTGGCCTCCAACTTTCTTCAGCAAACATCCCACACACAGCAAAAGCTATCATTCCCATAACTATTATAGACAGCTGCCCCCTCCCTCCAATTGCCACAGTCTATGCCCCACAGATAACAAGGCCCCCTTTGCTATTCCCACAAACTAGCCCTTTCTGTTAATACCTGCCCCCAACTTTCTTCAGCCAACATCCCACAAATTCCAACTGCTATCATTCCCATAACTATTCTAACCGGCTGCAGCCAATCCCACCCCTCTGTTTAACTAACCTATTCCACCACCCATAATCCCTACTCTAATTTATAAACGAAAGCAATAATCTATAATAAAGGCAATTAAAACCTCAAAATAACAAAATATAATTGAAAAACATAAACAGGCATATGGACACACAAACCTAACACACGAAATCACAAGGGCTTTTTCTTATCACAGCAAGATTTTAAATATATTACAGTGGTACCCCGGGTTACGAAAATAATTCGTTCCGCGGCGCCGTTCGTAACCCGAAAGCCTTCGCAAGCCGAAAAAGCCATAGGCGCTAATGCAGGAAAGCCGCGATTTCGTGCGAAATAGCGCCGAAAAGCACCAAAATTTTTTTCGTAACCCGAAAAAACCTTCGTAACCCGGAACAGTTTTTTTCTATTGATTTTTTTCGTATCCCGGGAATTTCGTAAGGCGGTGCTTTCGTATCCCGGGGTACCACTGTATTTGTTTTGCTTCTTGATAAATATAATGTTAGTTCATTTCTGGGATTTGTGTGGCTTCTCTCCTGTGTGGACTCTCTGATGCTTCACTAGGTATGACTTCCAAGGAAAACATTTCCCACAACGCTGGCATTTGTATGGCTTCTCTCCTGTGTGGACTCTCTGATGTGCCAATAGGTATGACTTGGAAGAAAAACATTTCCCACAATCCTGGCATTTGTTTGGGTTCTCTCCTGTGTGGACTCTCTGATGTCTCA
>JACSCI010000532.1:0-31399 GCA_016801065.1 Sceloporus tristichus | reverse complement strand
AACGCTGGCATTTGTATGGCTTCTCTCCTGTGTGGACTCTCTGATGTATGACAAGGACTGACTGGAAAGGAAAACATTTCCCACAATGCTGGCATTTTTGTGACCTCTTTCCTGTGTGGACCCTCTCATGACTCAAATGTTTTTCTGTAAAGAAGGACAATTACAGATGAGACTGAAAATCAGACTTAACAGAGGAGGGTGTCACCACATGATTTAGCCCTCATTAATCCCTCCTTCTTAGAGATTAAATTAATAAAGTTGCTGTGAGTAACCCAAGCATGAACCTGCTGCTTATGCCTCTAAATCCATTGAATGGTTGCATTCTTACTCATAGGAGCTAGCAAAGAAGAGACTGCCTTGAGGGAATCAGTGGAAGAAGATAGTCAAAGGACTGTTGAAAAAAAATATCTAATTAAACATGTGCAAAAATATTTTGATTGACAGGTGGCATCATATCCTGTGAGATGGCCACTGAATGCTGAGTCAGAGCACATGGCATATGCAAGCTAACTGCAGAGGATGTTTCATGCTATGTGGCACCAGGAGATGACTCACAACCAATACATTATGCAGCTCACATGAGGATTGGAGTGGATTGGATCTGAGTTGTGTGAGCAAGAGATGGTGAAGTTGATGGAAGTTGGAGAGGAGAGCTTGCAAATATTTGTATTATTGTGCAACTCAAGATAGAGAATCTCCAAGGATTTCAATGAAATCGACTGTGTTTGTGACTTATTTTTAAGTGTGAAAAGTGGTCAGTGCATTGCCAATGCCTATATCTGGATATTTGCTTCCGTACTCTGCTATGATATTTTTGAGCTGTATCTGGGTGCATCACCCTCAGATTGTAGTGTACATTGGCTTGTGAACGCGATCAAAATTCAGAGCCAACAAGAATCTGAGAGGCGGTGTGCTAATCCCTTTGGTCTGATGTATTTGCATCAAACACCGATTGCATTCAGTTTGTTTCACACCATTCTTCCCCAACAAAGGAAATATTCTAAAGTGATATAAACCTTTCTGAACCCACAGTTTCTGCCCCCAAGCACCAATTTCAGTATAAATATCAGCCCCGACTTGCTGTTCTTCGGTGTCAATCCAGTTACAGATAGACACTCTGTTTGTTTTCATGGCTAAACAACTCAATGCACTCACCAACCCCAATTGTCATGGGAACTACTGACCTCTCCTTATTTCAAATCCTCAACAATTGGAATAAAGATCTGGATAGATAACGTATCACCACTATCAAAGCCTTACATCTATTCACCACGCCCACCTTTGTTACCTAGTTCTTGCGTGTGTGCGTGAACACTTATATGCATGTGTCTGTGTGTTTTGCTTTACCCCTAAATAAAACACAAAAACCTATTTCAAATGCCTCTGTTTGATTCAGGACCTGCTATAGATTGGCTGAGTCCAGAGGTCACTATTGCCCCAGTAAAACTATTTCACTCTATGGAGCTATGTACCAAAATCCCCTAAAAGCATAGCACTTGCGTCCCACAAAATTCCTGAATTGGCAGTTTAGGATTTGATATTTAGAAACCTTACAAAGTGGAGAACAATAGTGCCTCCCTAAAACTAGAAATTCCAAGATTCCGCAAGAAGTTGTTATGACAATTAAATTTCGTGTGAAAGGGAACTAGGAATCGTAGTACAGCACAAGTTGAACATATGGCAACAGTGTTATGCAGCAGCTAAAAAGGCCAATGTGATCCTAGGCTGTATCAATAGGAGTATAGTGTCAAGATCAAGGGAAGTAATAGTGCCACTCTATTCTGTTTTGGTTAGGGCTCTCTTGCAATAATCCTGTGTCCAGTTCTGGGCACCACAATTCAAACAGATGTTGAGAAGCTGGAGCATGTCCAGAGGAGGGAAACCAAAATGGAGAATGGTCTGGAAACCATGCTCTTGCAGGAATGACTTAAGGAGCTGGGTATTTTTAGCTTAGAGAAGTGAAGGTTAAGAGTGGATATGACAGCCCTGTTCAAATATTTGAAGAGATGTCATATTCTGGATGGAGCAGGCTTGCTTTCTGCTACTCCAGAGAAAAGGACATGGAACAATGGATGCAAGTCACAGGGACAAGAGATTCCACTTAAACTTTAGGAGGAACTTCCTCAGAGTAAGAGCTCTTCAGGAGTGGAATATACTCCCTCAGAGTTTGGGGGAGTCTCTTTCTTTGGAGGTCTTTAAACAGAGGCTGGATAGCCATCTCTTGGGGGTGCTTTGAATGTCTATTCCTGCATGGCAGAAGATTGAACCGTATGGTCCTTGTGATCTGTTTCAACTCTTTGATTCTATAATTCTAAAGTGGAATCATAGCGCTCTGACAGTAGATTATGAAAGGGCCCTCAGTCTTCACAGGAAGGGCAATGGATTCAGGTTCCTTACCCACAGAGGCCACATTGTCATAATTCTCCATCATCACATTACTGTACATAAGTTTCTGCTTTTTTGTCAACAGTTTCCATTCCTCCTCGGTGAAATATATTGCCACATCCGCAAAGGTCACCTGCAACAGAAAATAGCCCTCATCCAGAAAATGACTAAACAAAAGGGGAGGAAAGTACATGGTGCATTGCAAATATTATTTCAACACTTCAGAATTCAGTCCAGGAAATAAACTTTAAATTCTGCAAGCAAGAAAAAGCTACAGCCTTTGAGATCCAGTTTGTCTCGAATTCTTTCAATATAATATAAAATATGATAAACAATATAAATTAGGCCATTTCTGGAATATTATTGATTGATTAAGATACTGACCATCTCAACATGTATAGTACATTTAGTCACCAATGAATCATTTACCCATATTTCACCTAATTTCAGAGGCAAATTTCATTTTTAAAAACCAGTTCTGGGGAGTACTCTGGGCTTCAGGGCCACTGGGCCCACCCTCAATTTAAGTCCAGAGATATTCTTCCATATCCCCCAGCATTTCACAGATTGGGAAAGAAAGACTCATGTGGACAAGCAACACCAGAAGGCGGTCCAGATGGCCAAAGTTGTTAATTATAATGATCACACAAGCGAGGAAGGGTACAGAAGTTTGTTTTTGCTCTGACTCCTGGCAAGGGAAAGACCTTGCCCCCTTCTCTCCTCCCCTCTCCCCTCTTTTGAGTTGATGGGACTCACACTCTTTTTGAACTTGGAACACATTTTGCAGCAACTGAACTGACCTGAGGAGAAGGGGGAAAGTGGGAGGAGGAGAGTGAAATAGGACATTTTCGAAGCCCCCTCAAAAAATGAGGTGACAGAGGATTAACCAGGACTCTCTCTGCCAAACTGCAACAGTATGTTCTCTGCTTGCTTTCATGAGCCGGCCCAGACACAGATGAAACTAAGAGTCAGGATGGCAACTTACCAAAGAGTTGTTGTACCTCTGAAGCCTCTTTCTGTTGGAGCCCAGCTCCCTCTGCTTGGCCTTTGTGTTGGCCATCATGTGGGAAGGGGGATCCTGGTGGCCCTGCACTTCGGTCACGTCCAACAAAAGACACTCCAAAGCCGTGTCCAAGGTGTCCAAGATGAAGTTCCTGAGAAAAGAGACAAGGGTTAGGCTTGGTTTGGCTAGAAACCCTGCAGCACTCAAAGTCACTGTATCATCATGACTTCTCTTTCACACAGAGGAGGAGCGGGAGGACCTGCTTTATGTCCCAGGTGGAGAAGCTGTAGCTCCTGGGCTGCATAAGAGCTACATTACCTTAGAGATCTGATCTATGGCCTCCCCTCATAATGGCCCCCTCCCCATTTAGACACTGGTCAGAATAATTATTTCATTTTTGTAGATGATACTATTTCTCTAAGCTTAACTGCTGTTTTTGTTATGTCAGTCATAGCATGAGCATGAATTATGCACCTCCTCCCTCTGCTTGCTAAAGCCACATAGAAATTGAGGTATGTACATTTGTGTGCATTGTTTCTGAATGGATCTATTGTCAAAATGACAATTTCTTCACTTTTCCTTGTATATTTTTTAAAAGGATGAATACTGTTGAATGTGTTGCACTTGAAATATTAAAAATCTATAAATGTATAGGCTTATGACTGAACATTGAACCGTGGATTATGCTCATTTGGGGGAAGTGAAGATGTATGTAAACTCATTTTATAAACCCAGAGAAACGACTACCTCATAAAACTCTAGCAAACACCAGATACACACACAGTCCCCACACAAAGGACTCACTGGCGCACTGTGTGTCTGGGATCTGGAAATCTCACTTCCACATTCTGGGAAGACAGTTTTGCTAGAGACTGCATTTGGGACTTTATTCCTGCAAAGCATGGGCTCAGTCTCTCAGTTGCAACCCTTCATACAATCCTGGACTGAAACATTTAAACAAAAGGTCCTCTTCCAGCTCCAGGAATAAAGGCCTACCTTCAGTACAAAGACACAGATGCTAGCAGCCCCAGAAAGGGCTCTTCTAAAGTCCTTTATGGCGGGAGCCTCCTTGGGTCAGAGGCTGTCTCCTCAGCCGTAGGGATGGGTTGCTCTGAGTGCGAAGGAGGAGGAGGTCCACAGGGCTGAGGGAGGGAAGGCAATGGGGAAAAGGTCAGTGCCAATGGCCATGGAGGGCAGAAGATGACAATGCCTAGGAAACTCCTCTGAGTCCCAGCCATTCTAGGAATGAGTGGCAGGAGTGAGTCCAGGGGGCTGAGGCTGTCTCCCTTCCCAAAGGGGGAGGCAAGGACTGGTGGGACCCTCCCCAGCTAGGGCCCAAAGGGAGGGTCTCTTTCCCCACCTCTCTCTCCCAGCCCCCAAAGCCCAGCCTCCCCACTGGCCCTGAGTCCCTGCCTTCCTTCATCAAACCCCCATAGGCCCCTTCCTTCCTTCCTTCCTTCCTTCGCCCCAAAATGGAGAGTCAGAGGCAGAAAGGGACACACTTCCTTCCTTTTGGCCCAAGGAGCCTGGCCTCCTTCTCGCTCTGGAGCCTCAGAAGAGAAAGAGAAGCCTCTGTTCAACTGAGGCCTCAGAGAAGGTTCCGGAACATTATAACCCACAGTCACAAGCAGCACAAAATGGCCGCCGGAACACAAAAGCGCTGCCAGAACACAAAATGGCCGCCGGAACACAAAAGCGCTGCCAGAAAACAAAATGGTCGCTGGAACACAAAATGGCTGCCAGAACACAAAATGGCTGCCTCTGCCTCAGTGCTTGGCAGTTGGCAGTTTGAGGCCTTCAGGGGAGAGATAGAGAGACTGAGGGAAGAGTGGAAGGAGGTCCTGGAGGGAGGGGGCCTTGGGAGATATAGGGCCTTCCTGAGATATTCGGTGTTCACTTCTTAACAAAGGGGTTTCTGGCCTCATAAAGGATTTGGGGTAAACTGGATCTGAAAAGCAGTAGTAGCCGTTTCTCCTGCCAATGGGATTTACAGTGTACTTCCTGGACTTGATCTCCCAGCATCCACATGGCCGGATAGAGGAGGGGTCCTGCCCTGCAGTAAGGCCTCTCCAGTCCCTCTGAAACAAGGACTACAACTCCCACGTCTTCTTTCTTTCTTTCTTTCCTCCCTGGTGTTACTTCTCTTTTGTCATTGTGTGCTTTCAAGTTGTTTCTGACTTATGGCAACCCTAAGGAAATCCCTTCGCAGGCTTTTCTTGGCAAGATTTGTTCAGAGGTGGTTTTGCAAGTCCTTCCCTCTGAGGCTGAGAGAGTGTGACTTGCCTAATGTCACTCAGTGGGTTTCCGTGTCCAAGAAGGCATTTGAACCCTGGGCTCCTGGGTCATAGTCCAATGCTCCAGCCATTAAAACACGCTGTCTCTTTCTTGAGGCTTTGTTGTTTTTGTGGAGTGGCTCCAAGTCATTGTCGAATTCTGGGGAGTCTCTCCTGGTGTTTCCTTGGCAAGAGTTGTTCAGAGGAGGTTTGCTATTGCCTTCCCTGAGGCTGAGAGAGTGTGACATCTTGTCCAAGGGACCCAGCTGGTTTCATGGAGGATTGGGGCACTGGACCATGGCTTCCAGAGCTGGAACCCAATACTCAAACCACTGCACCACACGGCCTCCCATTCCCATGTACAACCTGAGAAATAATTGCAGACTTTTATCTGTTCTTCAAGTGTGTCTTCAATTCAATTCCAACTTATGGCAACCCTAAAGCAACCTTATCATGGGGTTTCCTTGGCATGTTTCTTCTGAGAGGGATTGCCATTGCCATCCTCTGAGGCTGAGAGAGTGTGACTTGCCAAGGGTCATCTAAGTCTAAAACACACTGCAGCAATAATCCAATCTGAGACTGCTTTAACTTCCCTGGCACAGTGCTAGTGAATTCTGGGAAATGTAGTTTTGTGAGACATTGAGCCTTCTCTGTCAGAAAGCTCTGGTGCCACAATAAACTCCATTTCCCAGGATTCCCTAGCACTGGGCCAGGGCAGTTAAAGCGGTCTCAAACTGGACTATTACTGGAGTGTGTTTTAGACCTTACTTGGCTGCAAACTGTCCATAGCCTGCAATGCATCTCCTAATTCTGTTGGCAGTCCCTCCCTCCCAACACTTTCTCATTTCCCACCAAAACCAGTGCAAAGCTGGCAGATGGAAAGAGGTTTTAAAGCAGCATTTAAATCTGCAATATTTGTTTTTAAAAGACTAAATGTCCCAAATGCTATTATCAGTTTTGTAGCTATTATTACAGAAAGATGTAGAGTGCAAACTCCTCAAGTACCTTTATTTTCTGGAGTGAGATGGGCTTTTCCCACTGACTCACTGTGATGATCTCCGGTGGTCCAAGCAGCCAAACCCCAGCCCTGTAATAATAATAATAATAATAATAATAATAATAATAATAATAATAATAGTTTTATTCCCCTCTCTTCAGCCAAAAGGCTATCAGAGTATCTTACAAATTGTTAATTAGACATTTAGACATTATGGCTCTTAGCCCAGCAGACCCTTAACTTCCTTAAATCTCGCTGCCATCATCCAGTGAATCATAAAAGGGTTTCCCTTAATCTACACTGGGACCAGTTAAGGAACCTTATTTCTCCTTCTTTACTGATCTTGCAAGCATCAACTGAGCCAAAACACGTGTAAAAGGAGCATCGAGTAGTAGATACTCCAAGGAGATATTTACTACAAATAACAAAATATAAGTAATATATAAGTCATAAATGATATTAAGAATCTTGCAGGTACAATATTTGTAAGTATATAATATTCAATTCATACAAGCTACTGTATTAAAATAATAAATAAACCTAAGCATCCAATTCTGAGACTAACTTCCAAGATCCGCTCCTTAACTCTCTCTCTCTCGATCTCCAACCGACACAATTCCCCCAACTGTCTCTTGGTCTCTCAGGCCTTATATCTCCTTCTCACGGAAGCTTCCAGAAGGAGCTTTATCTTGCTCTCTGATTGGTCAAGAGAGCCTTCCATAGCAGTGATGTCATTCTGCATTTGCATAGACCTCCCTTTACTGGCCTCCATTGGCCAGTTTCAAGAAGAGGAGGAGCTTTGGTTTCTCTATTTAGTTCTTTGTGAGGAGCAGAGTGTCAGAGGGAGAAAGACAGAAAGGAGCAGAGAGACAAGGCCTGGAACCACTAGGCTTCAGTGCTGCACTGAGGTCTGGCTGGGCCTGGCTTGGGTCTGCTGCTGCTGCTGCTGCTGCTGCTGCTGCTGCTGCTGCTGCTGCTGCTTTCCTTTGGCCACTGCCATTAAGGTGGGGAGGAAGGAGGCCCAGCAGTCCTTCTAGGCATGGCTCTCTCTCTCTGAAGGAGGGAGAGTGGGACTCCCCAAAGGGATTTCAATGCTTTTAATGGTGGCTCTCATGCTGTAGGAAAGATCATCATCATCATCATCATCATCATCATCATCATCAGGCCTGGGGGGGGATGGAGCTGCTGCTAGACCTTAATCATCATTAATGCCACCTTCCTGGGCATTCTTGCTTTGCACCACTGTAAAGGCCATGGCTCAGTGCTATGGAACTCTGGGAATGTTCTTTTGGTTTGGCATTTTAGGTGTTGTTAAGGTTTGGAAATCATGTTTGAGGACCTTCTGACTTTGGGGCCCTTTCATCCTCCATTTTGGGTTCCCTGAAGGCCTCAAACTGCCAACTGCCAAGCGCTGAGGCAGAGGCAGCCATCTTGTGTTCTGGCAACCATTTTGTGTTCCAGCGGCCATTTTGTGTTCTGCTTGTGACTGTGGGGAAGAATGTTCTGGAACCTTCTCTGAGGCTTCAGTTGAACAGAGGTTCCTCTTTCTCTCCTGAGGCTCCAGAATCAGAAGGAGGCCAGGCTCCTTGGGCCAAAAGGGAGGAAGTGTGTCTCTTTGTATGTCTTTTGTGTCTCTTTTCTGAGAGGGTTTTCTTATTACATAGCTCTACTCCTTCTGGGGAACATGGTTTTTTTAAAAGGATCAGAAATGGTGAGGAGAGTTTTAATACAAGCCTTATATTTATTCTTCACAAACATTGGGCTTTGGCTTCTAAGAGGAGGATTCCCCCCTCCAAAAGCCAAAAGTAGCTCTTTTGGGAGGTTTTAAAAGTCTCCCCAGTTTCCTTATTAAGATGTTAGGGAAGCATTCCCAATATGTTCATTTGAAAGGAGAGTCCTTGAGTGAGACACGAGAACCTGAAATGTCCATAGGCAATACGCACTTTATTTTGACCAAGACGATAGCACACCAGCAGATGGTGATGAAATTGCTGTCGCACCCAATAGCCATTTCCAAAAGTTTTTATAGTAAAACACAGTTCATTGTTTACAGAGCATTAGCCTAATTGGCTATTTAGTACACACATGATTATACAACAGGCAGTTAATTGGCTATTGTCTAAACAACAAATAATTGGTTGCGTTCACTCTCCACGCAATGGTCACGCGTTTTCTTATTGGCTCTACATTTGCTATTATATTTGCTAGCAGTCTCGAATGCAAAGAGATACTAGCTAGGATGATCCTGTTCCCTTCAAGGCCACAGCAAAGGGAGAGCATTGTATTCTCAAAGCTCTGGCGAAGGGAGGGGTGCGTGTGTGCGGTGTGAGTGTGTACGGTGGACACACACAGTAGGGGGCCATCATAGCCCATGTACACTTTACTCTGTAGCTCAGTCTATGAATCTACTGTAACCACTGATTCTTTTGCAAAGCCATGTACAGAAGCAGAAAGCATTATTATGTCCCTCTCAAAGAGATTTTCAGACAAGAAGGAAAGTGCCAGACCAGACCATCTCATTTTACCAAGAATGATAATACAAACATAGAAACAAACAACAATAAGAAGAATAAGGATAAGACAGAAAATCAAACTGCTTATATTTTTAAAAAGCAAAACCATTTTTTACAGGATAAAAAGTCAATTTGGGTGCCTCTATCCTTTTACAACCGACTTAGGCTTTATCTGCACTACAGAAATAATCTAGTTCGAAACATCTTTAACTGTCCTGGCTCCATTCTATGGAATCCTGGGATTTGTAGGTTGTTGTGGCATGAGAGCTCTCTGGCAGAGAAGGCTAAGTGTCCCAAAGGTAAAATCCCAGGATTCCATAGCACTGAGTGGTTAAAGCGGTGTCAAAGTGCCTTATTTCTATAGTGTGGATGCAGCCTTCTTGGGAAAGGGGCTGATGCTGAGTAAAAGAGGAGGAATGCAGAAGGAAAGGAGGACGGACGGAGGGCCACCTGCAGCTGGACTGGCCTCCCTGAGCGGTCAAGACCTGAGCTGGGTTGTCGATGATGGGCACTCTTGATATTAATATTAATATCTTTCACTATAGATTGTAATTAAGGAGAGGATCAGGTTCCTCCTTTCAATATCATAAGGAAAATGGTTAGGTGTTTAGGTTCAGAAATCCTGTTTGGGTCCTGACTTTGGGGACCTTTCATCCTCCATTTTGGGTTCCCTGAAGGTGTCAAACTGCCAACTGCAAAGCACTGAGGCAGAGGCGGACATTTTGTGTTGCGGCCGCCATTTTGTGCTGCTTGTGACTGTGGGGAATAATGTTCTGGAACCTTCTCTGAGGCCTCAGTTGAACTGAGAGGCTCCTCTTTCTCTCCTGAGGCTCCAGAGTGAGAAGGAAGCCAGGCTCCTTGGGCCAAAAGGAAGGAAGTGTGTCCATTTGTGCATCTTGCGTTCCATTTTGGGGTGAAAGGAGGAAGGAAGGAAGGAAAGAAGAAAGGAAAGAAGGCAGGAAGTCAGGCCTGTGGGGGGTCTGAGGAAGGGGAGGCAGGGGACTCAGGGCCAGTGGGGAGGCTGGGCTTTGGGGCTGGGGGAGAGAGGTGGGGAAAGAGACCCTCCCTATGGGCCCTAGCTGGGGAGGGTCCACCGGTCCTTGCCTCCCCCTTTGGGAAAGGAGACCCCCTCAGCCCCCTGGACTCACTCCTGCCACTCATTTCTAGGGCTGGGACTCAGAGGGGTTTCCTAGGCATTGTCACCTTCTGTCCTCCATGGCCATTGGCACTGACCTTTTCCCCATTGCCTTTCCTTCCTCAGCCCTGTGGACCTCCTCCTCCTTCGCACTCAGAGCAACCCTTCTCTATGACTGAGGAGACGGCCTCTGAGCCGGGGAAGTTCCGACCATAAAGGGCTGCAGAAGAGGCCTTTTGGGGGCTGCAGAACAGTGTCTTTTTAGTGAAGGTAGGCCTTTATTCCTGGAGCTGAAAGAGGACTTTTCTTTAAATGTTTCAGTACAGGAGTGTATGGAAAGGTTGCAACTGAGAGACTGTTGTTGTTTACTAGAGCTTTGTGAGATATTTGTTTCACTGGGTTTACAAATGAATTTATATAGGTCTTCACTTCCCAAAAATGAGCATAATCCAGGGTGCAATCTTCACTCATAAACCTATACATTTATAGATTTTTGTTGTATAAGTTCAACATATTCAGAAGTGTGCATCTTTTTAAAAAATATACAAGGAAAAGTGAAGAAATTGTGATTTTGACAATAGATCCATTCAGAAACACTGCACACAAATGTACATGCCTCAATTTCTGTGTGGCTTTAGCAAACAGAGGAAGGAGGTACATACCTCATGCTCCTGCTATGACTGACACACACAAAAACACAAATTTTGTAATTGTACATTTATAAACTGCTTTGATCTTTTTGGAAAGGCGGTATATACATAAATTTATTATTATTATATCATATTATAAACACAGCAGTTAAGCTCAGAGATTTGTCTCATTTGGAAAAATGAAATACAGTAGTTATTTGCACCAGTGTCCAAATGTGGAAGGGGCGTGATTAGGGAAGGCCATGGATCAGATACGTAAAGTAATACAGGTCTTATCCAGCCTAGGGGCCGGAGTTTCTCCATCTGGGAGATAAATCCTAGAATTATAGGGTTGGAGGAGACCTCAAGTCCAACCCCATTCTGCCATGCAGCAACTCTCAATCAAAGCATCCCTGACAGATGGCCATCCAGCCTCTGCTTAAAGACCTCAAAGGAAGAAGACTCCACTACACTCCGAGGAGGGAGTGTGTTCCACTGTCAAACAGACCTTACTGTTCCTGCTAATGTTGAGCTGGAATTCCCTTCCTCTACCAGGATCATTTATGGAGATTAGATTTGTCTGGCATGACTTGATTCTCTCAAACCTATGCTGACTTTTTGTGATGGTGGCATTGCCTTCTAGATGTTCACAGGCTCTCTTTTTAATGATCTGGTATAGAAGCTTTCCATAAAGAAGGTGGTCTTCCTCCTCCTCCTCCTCCTCCTCCTCCTCCTCCTCCTCCTCCTCATCCGCTGCATGAAAAGAAATCAAATTCTCATCAGTGATCATGACATAGCATGGAAAAATTAACATTCCTGAATTTAAAGTCTTTTAAGAAATAATTTTTATAGAAACTAAAGTCCATACAATGAATTTTATACAATACATAATTCTGTATATATATTTTCTACATTCTATTGCAACTTATCTGAATATAAAGTCTGAGGCACCCTGAATCCTGTTGGTTAATCCTAGAATAGACCCACTGAACCCATAATTGACTGGTGAGTCAATCTATAGGTAAATCCAAGAGACTGAGTGATTCTACTCTGATCAGGACTAAGTATAGGATAGGATACAGGCTAAGATTTACTCTTAGATGTGGCTAGAACAGGACATTCCCAAGCCAAGATGGCCAGGCAACAGTGTGGGCAGAGACATTCTCAGAATTGTGATTTCTCTACATGCAGAACACTGCCATAGAAATTGGGTGTTCCCTTCCCATCAGCTCAATCCTCTGGTGTCTCCCGATCCTGGGAGGAGGGCTGGATACCATGGAAGGGGGGGCAACCAGAAAAGAGATAGCTCTTTTCCTGCCCTGCCTGACCGGGGATCTCACTGGGGGATGGAGGGCAACTGCTTTGGCCACTTGGAGAACG
The DNA here is from genome assembly GCA_016801065.1 of Sceloporus tristichus. Lineage (NCBI taxonomy): Eukaryota > Metazoa > Chordata > Lepidosauria > Squamata > Phrynosomatidae > Sceloporus > Sceloporus tristichus. The sequence continues at coordinate 19,084 of JACSCI010000532.1, read as the reverse complement.
AGGGGCCACCAGGCCACATAGCCTGATCCAGCAGTATCCTCTATGCTCCAGTGTTGCTCCATGTGGAATCAGGTTACAACTGCCCATTCACTGGACCAGGTACTACCATAGAGTTATGGAAGCCATCTCGCATGGCCATTCAATGTGTGGTGAGAGTGTTGGGTGCGATACATTGGAGAAGAATCCAGCTGTGTTTTTGTAGCCAGAAACAAAATGAAGACATCTTCCTCTGAGAGCCACTGAGGAGGTCAGGAGGTTTCAACAAATGATGCACTCATTTTATATCTAGCTACAGCTACATAACCACAGCCCTCTCCAATTTCCCTTGCCCTAATCCCCCATCACTCTAATAAGGTATGGAGTATCTGTTGTGTAGGGGAGCCGCAGTGAATCTATGCTAGGTCCAGGGAGCTTTGTTTTGTGCAGAGGGAGGAAGGGGATACCCATCTGTGCATCAGCCCAAAGGAGACATATGTCGTTTGCCTATGTCACCAGGAGGATGCTGTTCTCTGTGTCTTTGAGTGCTGCAGGGCTTCTTGCCAAGCCAATCCTAACCCTGGTCTCTTTTCTCAGGACCTACATCTTGGCCTCCTTGTACACGGCTTTGGGGCCTGTCTTTCTGGAAGTGACCCAAGTGCAGGACAACCAGGACCCCTGCCCACCTGATGGCCAACACAGAGGCCATGCCCAGGAAGTTGGGCTCCAAGAGAAGGAGGCTGCTGAGGTACAACAACTCTTTGGTGAGTCACTATCCTGTTAGCTTCATCTGGGTCACTGCTGGGCTAATTTATGAAAGGAATGAAATACAATACTGTCCGGGTTTGGCAGAGACAGTCCTGGTTAATCCTCTGTCACCCCATTATTTCGGGGTCTTTTAAAATGTCTTGGTTTCCTTCTCCTCCTCCCACTTTCCCCCTTCTTTAGCTGACTCCAGTTTGTGCATAATGAATGCCAAGGAGTTTGCACCCCATCAACTCAAAAGTGGGGAGAGGAGAAGAAAGAAGGAGGCAGGGACATGTCCTTGCTAGGAATCTGAGGCAAAAGCAAACTGCTGTGCCCTTCCCTGCTTGTGTGATCTTCCTCACAAAAACTTTGACCATCTTCACCACTTTCTGGCGTTGCTTGTCCACATGTATCTTGTTTTTTCCATCTGTGAAATGTTGGGGGATATGGGAGAATGTCTCTAGATATAAATTGGGGGTGGCCCCTTGGCCCTCAAGCCCAGAGTGCTCTCCAGAACTGCTTTTTAGAAATGACTTTTGCCTCTGAAATTTGGCAACAAATCCACTATAATCTTTGGAGGCTAAATGTACGATACGTTTTGGTATAGTCAGTATCCTAATCCATCCTCAATATCCCATCCATGATCGAAATTATATTGTTGATTATATTGTATATTACATTGAAAGCATTCAAGACAAACTGGTTCTCAAAGGCAGTGTTAGGAAAGATCGAATTAGGGGAATTTAATTAGCTCAGATATTTACGAGAGGCGTGTCCTAACAATGCATGCACAGGATCGTGTCCCTATATGTATAGCAGAGGTCGCCTAGTCCACCCCCAAGAGAAAGAGACTTTGATACCAATAAGGTGCAATTAAACTATGAGCATTTATTAAAGCCACACAACAAAAGGGATCACACACGCATACACACATTCAATGCTATAGCTGGGAGGGGTGACTTTGGGGAGTAAAGGAAGGAAGAGAGAGGCACTGTTGGGATCATTACCTTAGACGTCTTCTCCAGGAAGTTGGATGCAATGTAGGATGGATGGTGGATCACGGCTGCGGGGACAGGAAAGGAAAGAGCGGCCACGGTGGCTTAAGAGCTGAGTTCCGGCGAGCAAAGCTGACTAGAGGCCCGGTGACAGTGAGCTTGGCTTCTTCGCTCAGTGATTTCAGAGGAGCTAGCTCCAGAATCTCAGGCTCAAACAACTTAATGCTCAAAAGCCCAGTGAGAAGCTGAAAATGTGGATCTTATATAGGGCTGAATGGGCCCTCAGGCAATGGCTTGGCTGTGAGACAAAGGCATTGATTGCTTGGGCTTTGTCTAAGCTGAAAGCTACACAATAGTTGCACAATGCATGAGGTCTGACACTTTTCAGGAGAGCAGATACCTTGATGGTTAAGTTAATCACTGGCTCATTAAGAAGGAAGCCACATCTATTCTCTTCCTTGTGCTAGTCCCTGCAAATCTGGTTTTGCAACTCCCAAAACTTCCTCTGAAAGGTTTAAATCTACCCTTTTCCTGAGACCATGCCTTGGCAGGGCAGCTGGCTACATGGTCTCCTCACTTTTAGGTGAATGGCGGATCGCTGTGGGGTCAGTCAGGGCTCATGGCTTCGGACCAAAATTTTATATAAATCCATACTTGGTAACAGCAGTACGTTTTGTCTTGCTAACAGAATTTAAAGTTTATTTCCTGGACTAAATTCAGAGGAGATCAAATAATTTTTGGGATGCATCATGTGCCTCTCCCTCCCCTTTTATTAGTCATTCTCTGGATGAGGGCTATTTTCTGTTGCAGGTGACCTTTGCAGATGTGGCAGTATATTTCACTGAGGAGGAATGGAAACTGCTGACGAAGAAGCAGAGACTTATGTACAAGGATGTGATGATGGAGAATTACGAGAATGTGGCCTCTGTGGGTAAGGAAGCTAAATTCATTGCCCTTACTATGAAGACTGAGGGCCCTTTCATACTTCATTATCATGGCACTATGATTCCACTTTAGAATTATAGAATCATAGAGCTGGAATAGACCACAAGGACCATCTGGTTCAACCCCTTGCCATGCAGGAAACACACTGAAAGCATCCCCGATAGATGGCCATCTAGCCTTTGTTTAAAGGCCTTCTAACCTGACCAAAGACACCGTTATGCTCTGAGGGAGTCTATTCCACTGTTGAATAGCTCTTACTGTCAGGAATTTCCTCCTAATGTTTAGGTAGAACCTCTTTTCCTGTGGCTTGCGTCCATTTTTCCGTGTCCTTTGCTCTAAAGCAGCAGAAAGGAAGCTTGCTCCATCCTCAGTATCTCTTCAAATATTTGAACAGGGCTATCCACTCTTAACCTTCTCTTCTCCAGGCTAAACATTCCCAGATCCCTAAACCAATCCTCACAGGGCTTGATAGTTTCCAGACCCTTCACAATTTTCATTGCTCTCCTTCGGATACCCTCCAGCTTCTCAACATCTGTTTTGAATTATGGTGACCAGAAGTGGACATAGTATTCCAAGTAAGGGTCTGACCAAAGCAGAATAGAGTTGCACTATTACTTTCCTTCACCTATAACATAGAATCATAGAGTTGAAAGAAACTAGAAGGGCCATCCAGTCCAACCCCTGCCATAACACTATACTCGCATTGATGTGTCCTAGGATCACATTGGCCTTTTTAGCTGCTGCATCACACTGTTGACCCAGGTTCAAGTTGTGGTCTACCCAGGCTCCTAGATCCCTTTCACACATTATTTAATTGTCATAGCAACTTTCTGTGAAATCTTGGAATTTGTAGTTTAGTGAGGCACTATTGCTCTCCACTTTCTAATGATTCTAAATATCCTAATTTAAACTCTCAATTCTAGGATTTTATGGGAAGGAAGCATGGAGAGAAATGCTTTTTGGCTCCAAATGGTCCTCAGCCCATCCCTGACCAAGTTTCCTGGCTTTTCTGGCCCCTCTTCCAGCCTTTTGAGACTCTGGAGAGACGTCTTGAGTAAAATGCCTCCCTTGGCTATACAATGGCTCAGAGAGCAGTGGCAAAATGGACAGTATTTCCCCAAAGGGATGCTGTCGGCTGTCGAGGGGCAAAATATTATTTTGAGAATACAATGTGGGGGTGCCCCTGACATCCTCTGGGGGCAATGTGACCCACCCACCCCTAATCGCCAACAGTAATCCATCCCCGTCCTAGAGATGTCGTAAGCCTGTTTTAAGGCTGCTATCCGGCATTTGACATTCACCAAAGTTGGAGTCCCTTTGTAATGCCTTTCCTATTATTTCTACATTGATTATCCTGACTGTCTCAACAACTGAGCCTAAAATTGTCCCTTTTATGCATCAGGCACTGTGGGTGTGTGTCTATGATAGAGAAGAGATGCCGAAGGTGAAATGCTGAAGCAGTGCAGATGAGCAAGAGGGAAGGTTGGAGAGCGGAGGGAGAAAGGGAAGGGGATCAGGCCTCTGGGAGCCAGGAGGGGAAGGCAGGAGCAAAGTGAAGATTGCCTAGCTCTGTGCGGACAGAAGGGACCCCTGGGAAGGGCCAGGGGAGGGGCCTTGAGGATTGGGAGGCAGCCACCAACCTGACAGATTTTAAGAACTGGATTGAGTGAACTTCTGAGAACCAGCTGAAATCCTTGTTTTCAGACATATTTAGGGGTTCCATTTAGCAATTATGAGTAATATCTATGAAGGGAGGAAAAGGGGACACAAAACCTGCTTTTTCTCTAATGTTTCTTTTCCTACTTGAGCTTGCTTAGTCCCATGGTTGATTCCAGAGGCTCTTGGGGGACACCCTCAAGTGCTATGCTTTTAGGGGAATTAGGTACTTAGCTGACAGGAGAGATGAAGGCGGGTTATAGACCGCCACTCTGAGGCGGTCTGCCGCCACCGCCGTTTGCTCTGTAAGGGAGCCGCCGCAGCCACACCGCGCGGCTTCCTTGCGGAGCAAAAAAGAACCTCCAAAATGCAGCTTCTTTCTGTGGTGCCCTAATGACGTCGCGAGGCGCCGCTGGTGCACTCGCGACGTCATTAGCGCCACGACACGTCTGGACGCTATGCGTCCAAGATGTAAACATGGCAGCCTCCATGTGGAAGGGGCGCCGCCATGTTGTACGTATGGAATACGTACTAGGGTTAGGGGGGTGCGGAAGCACCGCCCCTTCCTAACCCTAGTACATATTCATTACGTACTAAATGGCGGTCTGTAACTCGCAATAGTTTGGTTGGGGCAAGAGTGACATCGGGATTGAGCTCAACTATAGCAGGCTCAGAAGCACACAGAAATCTAAAGGCATTTGAAATAGTTTTTTATGTTTTATTGAGGGGAAAAGCATAATGCACACACACACACACACACACACAAGTGTTCCCACACACACACACAAGAACTAGATAACAGGTGGGAGTGGTCAAGAGACATAAGACTTTCATAATAGTCATACTTTACCTAGGCTTACCTAGGCGGATCTTGATTTCAATTGCTGAGGGTTCGAAATGGGAGAGAAGTCAGGAGCTCCTGCGACAAGTCAGGGGTTGTCAAGTGCATTGAGGTGCTTATCCATGTAAACCTACAGACTGTCTGTCTGTAATTGGACTGCCATCAAAGAACAGCCAGTCAAGGCAAATATTTATACTGGAATTGTTGCTTGGGGGCAGAAACCGAGCGTTCAAAAAGGTTTTAAACGCGTTAGAATGTGTCCAGGGGGGTAGAATGGTATGAAACCCAATTGAATGCAATGGGTGCTTGGTGCAAATATTTCAGACCACAAGGATTAGCACACTGGCTCTCAGTTCTTTCTTGGCTCTGAATTCCGATCACAAACACTAGCCAATATGCAGCACAATCTGAGGGTGACACTCCCAGATGCAGCTCAACAATAACATAGCAGAGTATGGAAGCAAATATCCTGATATAGATATTGGCAATGCACTGACCACTTTTCACACTTAAAAGTAAGTTACAAACAGTTGATTTCATTAAAATCCTTGGAGGTTCTCTATCTTGAGTTGCAAAATAATACAAATATTTGCAAGCTCTCCTCTCCGACTTCCATGAACTTCACCTTCTCTTGAAGTGACCTCTGCAGTTATCTTCCATCATGCCATGTGCTCTAACTCAGCACTCTATGGCAGTCTCACAGGATATGATGCCACCTATCAATCAAAGTATTTTTCCACAGTCCTTGGACTATCTGCTTCCACTGATTCCCTCAAGGCAGTCCCCACCCAGTCTCTTCTTTGCTAGCTCCTATGAGTAAGGATACAATCATTCCATGCATTTAGGGGCATAAGCAGCAGGATCATGCTTGGGTTACTAATGGCAACTTTGTTAATTTAATCTCAATTAAGGAGGGTTTAATGAGGGCTAAATCATGGGGTAACATCCTCCTCTCTTAACTCTGATTTTCATTCTTATCTATACTTGTCCTTCTTTGCAGAAGAATATTTGAGTCATGAGAGAGTCCACACAGGAGTGAAGCCATACAAATGTCAGCATTGTGCGAAATTTTTTTCTTCGAAGACAAACCTAGTGAAACACCAGAGAGTCCACACAGGAGAGAAGCCGTACAAATGCCAGCATTGTGGGAAATGTTTTTCTCAGAAGTCAGACTTAGTGAAACACCAGAGAGTCCACACAGGAGAGAAGCCATACAAATGCCAGCATTGTGGGAAATGTTTCTCTCAGAAGTCAAGCCTCCTGATACATCAGAGAGTCCACACAGGAGAGAAGCCATATAAATGCCAGCATTGTGGGAAGTGTTTTACTTTGAAGTCAATCCTAGTGACACATCGGAGAGTCCACACAGGAGAGAAGCCATACAAATGTCAGCATTGTGGGAAATGTTTATCTTTGAAGGGACACTTAGTGAGACATCAGAGAGTCCACACAGGAGAGAAGCCATACAAATGCCAGCATTGTGGGAAATGTTTTTCTCGGCAGTCACACCTAATGAGACATCAGAGAGTCCACACAGGAGAGAAGCCATACAAATGCCAGCATTGTGGGAAATGTTTTTCTCGGCAGTCACACCTAGTGAGACATCAGAGAGTCCACACAGGAGCAAAGCCATACAAATGCCAGCATTGTGGGAAATGTTTTTCTCGGATGTCAAACATAGTGACACATCAGAGAATCTACACAGGAGAGAAGCCACACAAATGCCAGCATTGTGGGAAATGTTTTTCCTCGAAGTCACACCTAGTGAGATATCAGAGAGTCCACACAGGAGAGAAGCCATACAAATCTCAGCAGTAAACTAACATTATTTTTTGTCAAAAAGGAATATAAGAAAAATATTTTTGTTTCAGTGGTGCTAAGAAAAGCCCTTGTGATTTGTTTGTAAGGTTTGTCTGTCCATATATCTGTTTATGTTTTAAAGTTGTATTTTGTTAAGTTTAGGTTTTAATTACTAATAGTATAGATAGTTGCTTTAGGTTCTAAATTTGGCTGGGGATTATGGGTCGTTTTATAAATTAGCTAGATGGGGGGTCTGGGATAATTTTACAACTGGCTTAATAGTTATAGGAATGATCACTTTTGCAATGTTTGGGATGTTGGCTGAAGAAAGTTGTAGGCTGGTATTAATTGAAAGGGGGTAGTTTCTGGGAATGGCAAAGGGACTTGTTACCTGTGGGGCAGAGACTGTGGGAATTGGAGGTTATGGCTAGGTTTGGAAGAGGGTGGAGTTTTAGGTTTTGGGGTTTTAATGTTTTGCTTGGAGTGGGCACTTCTGTCTGAAACACTGAATTTCTGACTCTGCATTCTCAATAAAGTTCTTTGCTGTTTCAACACACTGGACTCTTTGATGCACAGAAGTTCTGAATTTGCGCAAAACTGACCCTTTCTTCTCTCCTCAGTCCTCAGCTCCATTCCCAGCCATAAGAACAGCAGAGGCAATCGCACACACACACAAACATACAGGATACACAGAGCTTGATTTCCAAAGTAGAGCCTTCCTTTCTGCCTTTCCCTCCTGAGTCCAGCGCTACACCTTGGGCTCCATTGCAGTCTCCTCAAAGGAAGAAAGGAGGTGTTAAAATCCTGGTTGTATTCTACCAGATATATGCTTTATATTCTGTTGGTGGGGATGATGGGGGTTGCTTTTGCTGGGCCTAGTTTAGTTAGAGCATGTAGGAGCTGAGCAGTGCCAGGGGGGTCTTATCTTATTGGCCTTGGAGATCTCTCTCTCAGAGAGTTGAAATGCAGCATAGAGTGGAGGGAGTTGGGAGCTGAGGGGGGAGAGAGATGGACGAAGTAGTAATGGTGGGAAAGAGGTGGAGATGTTCTTTTGTGTGCTTTTGGCTGGGGGTGGAGTAGACCTGATTGAGGGTTTTAGCTACTGCTTCTGCGGGGAGGGGTCAGTCTCAGCTAAGACGCTGAATGATGTGGAATTGCTGATTCAGGGGCTATAAATAAAGTTCTGTTTATTCTTCATGAAGCTGACTGGTTGATTTTCCTGGATTCTGGTCCTGCATTCTGACAGGAAGGAAGGAAGGGGAGGCCACTGAACCCCAGGCACATACCTTCCTTTCCCGCAAAGGCCTTAGCGGAATAAGCAGCAGCAGCAGCAGCTAGTCCATGCGCATGCTGTGGAGGAGCCTCGAGGAGGATGTTGCGGTCGGCCAGGACCAAAAGCCTAGGCGACTACAGCTCAGAGACCAGTTGTGTCAGCTTGGCTAGGGAGTCTGTTAAAGAACGGGGCGGAAGTAAACCAACAGAATCCCCAGACTTTCCTAGTCTTTGAGCTTAGTAAATACATTCAGTGTGGTCCATCATAGGGATAGGTATCCTGCTCAAGGCAAGATTGTCTTCATGGACCAAAGGCACTCCCCTTACCTGCTCACTGAGGGAGAACCCGGCTGGTAAGGCCTGATCCCAAGTGGCTGAGCTATCATCATCCAGCCAGGTCTCCATGAAACAAGCCAGGTCAGCCTCTTGGTCCAGTAGGAAATCCTGGACTATCTGTGTTGTATTTTTGACTGACCTGGCATTACACAAGAGCAGGGGAAGGTTCTGTGGTTGGTTTGGTATGCTCTCCAGCCCTTTTGGGATAGGAGGGTGAATGGGAGAGGCATATCTGTCAGGGTCCTAATTGCAGCCTGTCTTGCAACACAAAAGGCAGTATTTGAAAAAGGAACAGCTTTTATTGAAGAAGAAGTAATGGAAGTGACTTTTTTTGTCAAGAATGAAACAAAGTATGAAGATATCTTTATCCCTTTTATAACCATATGAATCCACCCCACTCCATTTACCAATGAAGCTAATTAATTGGGTAGCCCTTTCCCGCACAGCGTTCTCCCGCCTTTTTCTGCGCAGTGTCCTCCCATCCGGGATTCTGGCAGCTTTTCTAAAAGCAATGAAGCTCTCATGTGCCTTTTCTCAACCACTGCACCTGTGGCCTTGGACCACAGAACTCAGCCACACAACAGTTTTCATTAACATTATGGCTTAACTATATAGATAGCTATCTATAATATAAAACCCTATCAATCTCCACATAATATGATACCATATGAAAATATAATAAGCACAAACCCATAGCAACATAATATAATATAAAAATACCAATAACTCTCTAGGTTTCCCCTCCTTTTCCAGAAACCAGTCTTTTAAACTCAAGCCTCTGTTAGAAGGGTGATTCCCACACATTCCAATCCTAGCAAAGAAGCACATTCTTTAGCCAGGATCTCTCTACCTCTTTCTAGCATCTTCTGTTAAAGCACATATTAAAACATATTATTTTAACCCACCATAAATCCCATCCATCTTAATTCTACTCTAAACCTAAACCTATAACCCTTATGGCATGAATCCCTAAATGAATAAATGCATGAATAAAGGGATTCATGACATATTGTGACTTCAGGCTGGTGCTCCTTACCTGAATGAGAATGGCCCATTGCGACCTCAGGCTGATGCTCCTTGTCTGCAGCAATGAGATGGAAACATTTTGAATTTAGGCTAATGCTGCTTACCTGAAGGTTTGAGACGTGACCATTGGAACCTGAGGCTGATGCTGCTTGCCTGAAACATTGAGACTGGCCCATTGTGATCTCAGGCCAATGCTCCTTGCCTGAAGGATTCAGACTGGCCCAATTTGAACTCATGCTCATGCTCCTTGCCTGAAGGATTCAGACTGGCCCATTGTGATCTCAGCCTGAGGTTCCTTGCCTGAACAATTGAGATGGTAGAATTGTCACTTCAGTGTGGTGCTCTTTACCTAAAAGATTTAGACTGGTCCATTGCAACCTCAGGCTGATGTTACTTACCTGAACAATTGAAATGGGAGAATTGTCACTTCAAACTGGTGGTGTGTCCCTGAAGGATTGAGAAAGGTCCATTGCATTTCAGAACTAGTGTATAAGAGTTCTGTCATAAAGCGTAAAAATATTAGGATTTGGTTATTAAAGTAGGAGTTATAGTTGTAATTCATAGTAGGTAGTGTAGAGTGATGGGTTATAATGGAAACTGATGGAAGGATAGATGGAGTAGCTTTTAGATGAAGGAGGACGTTTGGAGAGGGGCTGGGGTTGCAGCTGTAGATGGTTATCAAGGAGGAGTGAAGCTGGCTTGGGAACACTGCTCTTCAAAGTAAGGCTGTCTGGGAGAAGGGAAGGGAAGTATAGACAACCTTGGTATCTATGCAACCTCCGCTTGTGTTGCTTTAGCTTGGGAATTGGGGGCTGGCTTAGGGAGGGGTTGAGTGGGTTAAGAAGGGAACAAGTTCCTTTGGACTTCAGACTTTGCAAAAAGGTGTTAATGGATGTTTCTGCCTGGATTCATCAATAAAGCTTCTTTTGTTTCAAATGAGTTTTATTTTTTGAGCATAGGACTGACTCCAGATCTCACCGTTTGCAAAGTCTCACAGTTTTAACTCCAATGGAGACCCAGGAACAAGAAGAGTTCATGGAGAACCTGGTGGTTCTGGAGATCCCGGTGGTGGAGGAGCAGGTGCCTTCTTCAGAGGAACTAGGGCCAAGCCCAAGACTGGGAAACCTCGTGATGCTCACACCATCCAGGCCACCACTGGAGGATTTGGGTTTCCGGCCCCAGACTGGGGAAAGGAAGGCCGTCGGGGGGCAGAGAGACAGCCTGGGACCTGGCAGTGAGGGAGTCGCTTGATAGCTGCCCCAGGACAGAAGAACCCCAGGTAGACGTTTATTGAATGAAGGAAGACATAAAGGAATTAAAGGACCTTATGAAGTGGATGGTGTCGAAATTAAAGATGTGGAGGAAGAAGATGTCAGAGGCGAACCGGGGGCAGCTGATGCTCATTGCCTGAAGCACTGAGACTGTCCCATTGTGATTTCCAAATCCTTCACCATTTTAGTTGCCCTCCTTTGGATGTCCTCCAGTTTCTCAACATCCTTTTGAATTGTGGGGCCCAGAACTGGACACAATATTCCAGGTGGGGGCTGACCAGAGCAGAATAGTGGCACTATTACTTCCCTTGATCTAGACATTATACTTCTATTGATGCAGCCTAAAATCGCATTGGCCTTCTTAGCTGCCACATCGCACTGTTGACTCATGTTCAACTTGTGGTCTACTTGGACTCCTAGATCCCTTTCACACATAGTTTCATTCATCAAGATGTCCCCCATAATCCTATATCTGTGCATTTCATTTTTCTGCCCTTAATGCAGTACCTTACATTTCTCCATGTTAATTTTTATTTTGTTAGCTTTGGCCCAGCTTTCTAGTCTATTCAGGTCCTTTTGAATTTTGATCCTGTCCTCTGGGGTATTAGCTACTCCTCCTAATTTGGTGTCATCTGCAAATTTGATAAGTATGCCCCCAATTCTGTCATCCAAGTCATTGATAAAGATGTTGAATAGCACTGGGCCCAGGAAAGGACCCCACTGGACACAGCACTGGTCACTTCTATCCAGGATGAAAAAGAGTAATTGTTGAACGCCCTTTCGGTTCGGCTGGTCAACCAATTACAAACCCATGTAACAGTTTCTTGTCTAGCTTGTTTCATGTTTTTGTTTTATATACCGTTTAATTTGGTTAATTGCTATTAGTGAATTGCCAAGAGTGGCCACCAGATGGTGCTCCAGGATAGAAGTTGGTGAGAAGCCCAAGGAGGCTGCAGTGCCCTGAGTATCCACAAGAGGGCAGCGTTGTATTGGAATGTTCTTTATTGATAAAACCGAAGTCTATGGGGACTAATGTGATTTTCCCATTGGCTCCCCATTCCTGAGGGGGCGTGGCCTCCTTCCCTTTACCTGGACCTTCCTCCGTTCCCATTGGCTGCCTATCCCCCCCCCCTCGGTTGCCCTGAAAGCAAAAGGATCACCGGAAGGAAATGGGGGGAATTGCAGCACTGCATCATGGAAAATTTGCAACCGGGGGGGTTTTGCAGTGGTGAAACAGAGCAGAAGCAAAGCTGCATTCCCTCCAGACCAATTCGGAGTGGAATCGGAGTGAGCTTGGAAGCGATTTCTGTGCATTCGCTTGTTACCGATTTCACCAAAATGAGGGGTCACTTTGGAATCACTGCGGAAGCCCCACAGAAGGAGCCCCCATAGAAAGGAATCGCGTGTGATAACACTCACGTTGTCGCCTGAATTCGCATCATTGGACCCGCAGTGGCTTCGGATCTGAGCTGCAAAAACCTCCGTGTGATAAACACAGTCTTTGAGATTTCACAAGGCTCTGTGGTTTTGGGAACAAGAAACTGATTATAATAATTGTTGTTGATAATAATAATAATAATAATAATAATAATAATAATAATAATAATAATAATATACCCTTTCTCTCTCATAAAGGGACACAACTGGAATTACAAGTTTAAGACAATAAACTCTCTTTCCCTGGAGTTGCACCCATTGCTCCGTCTCTCGGTCTCCTCTGCTGGGAGGAGGGAGAGTGTGGAATTCTGGGAAAGGCTGGCGGTTGGCTTGGAGCCTGAATAGGGTTCTAGAAGACTGGTGGCTTTGACTGTTGGCTGCCTAGGAAGAAGATGGGCTCCTTCTGGGTTTCTTTGGCAGGAAAGTGAAGGTGGGGGCCTCGAGGTGGCAATGGGGGACCCCCAATTTTGGTTCTTCTGTGAGAAGGATGGCTGAGGGGGAAGAGCCCCCATTTTGGAACCAAGGATGGGGGTCTGGAGGTTCTTCTGTAGGGAGGCAGCTTTGGAGGCTGGAAGCAAGGAAGCCCCCTCCTCCTCCCCTCTTCTCTGGCTGCCAGGCCTCCTCTCCTCTCTTGGGAGTCTCTGTGGGGCCATGAGATTTTGGAGTGGGATCCAAGAGAATCAAAGGAAAGCTGGGACCAAGGAACCTCAGAATATGATCAAGATTGCAAGGTTCTTTCTGAGGAAGGAGAGGCAAACTAGGAGAGGCTGCAGCTGCTTGCTTTTGCCTGAGCCTCTGGGAAGGGCCCCTCTTCTCCTTTCTCCTTGGCTGTCTTCATGGAAGACAGACTCCTTTTGCCCTTTGGACAGCAATGGCAGTGAGCTCAAGAGAAGGGGAGAAATGGCAGGACGAGGAGGAAACTGTGGCCTTTGAAGCACAGCTGAAAAGGTGGGCAGGGGAGGGTCCCTGCCAAACTGGGAGAGTTGGAGGGCATTCAGAAGGAGCTGGGCCTGAAAATGGAGGAGGAGAAGGAGGCTTCTAAGACCTCCATGGATGAGGAAGGTGGGCCAAGTCCATGACATACAATGGCCCAGTGAAACAATGTCCATGTTGTAGGAGCCAGTGTGGCCTAGTGGTTTGAGCATAGTGGAACTACGACTCTGGAGATCAGTGTTTGAATCCCAGCTGCAATATAGAAACTCACTGGGTGACTGAGCAAGTCACACTCTCTCAGCCTTAGCAGAAGACAATGGGAAACATTAAATATAAACATATAATATTGCAGTTGCTATGGTTGTTGTTACTGGGTAGTTGTTGTTGTTCTTATTGCTGTCTATCTATACATTATGATTTTATGTAGATTATTGGAAGAAAAAAAATCAAAAATAGACCCATTAATATCAATCAGACTCATGAGTCCCACCCAGCCCTCCTCCTATTGACATCTTTGGGAGTGATGAAGGCTGGGGCCAACCCTAGGACTCCAATCTTAGCCCCATTTTCTAGAAATTAAGGGGATGTACAGGCCGCCCTTTTAGAGCCAGATCAAGGCCATGGAAAACACATTGCTTTTTGCAGCTCCTTTTTGCACTATGATAAGGCTACGCCGTGGCCTTTCTGTGGGGCAAAACGGAGCTCCTTTCTGCACTGCGGAAAAAGTGCCATATCCGCCAACGGTGTGGCTTTTCTGCACTGCTTTGGCACTGCGTCATCTGGATGTAGCACCAGAGGAATGCCGTGTCGTCACCTGCGATGTGGTGCAGTGTGCAGCGTCACACCGGCATGTGGGAAGAGTCAGGGAGTGCACTGTGCAGACGCCATCTTCACCCTCATGCTGGCTAACGATGCTGGTCTCTATGCCCCAAAAGGCCCAGTGAACTGTCTTAGTCTTTCAGCATTCACAACATTCTCTCTTTGAGGGTTTGGAGGCGAGACTCCCTCTCTTTCTTGCCAAGATAGAGACTTGTTCAGGGAAGGCTTGTCATGGCCTTCCCCTGAGGCTGAGAGAGTGTGACTCCCCCAAAGTCACCCAGTGGATTTCCATGGTCCCATTTCTCTCCCCCCCATAACTCCGTCCTCCTTCCCACACTTTGGCCCTATTCTTCCCTATTCATCCACCTTTGCCTCCCTTCACATCACTTCTTGTTGTTGTTGTTGTTGTTGTTGTTGTTGTTGTGTGCCTTCAAGTCCTTTCTGCCTCCTCGCCACCCGCTCATGGGGTTTTCTTGGCAAGGTTTGTTCAGAGGAGGCTCGCCATGGCCTTCCTCTGAGGCTGAGAGAGTGTGATGCCCCACCCAGTGGATTTCCATGGCCGAGCTGGGATTTGAACCCAGAGTCATAGGCCAATCAATGCTCAAACAACTAGTCCACACTGGCTCCAACAATCCACTTTAAAAGCTTGGTCTTTTTCCCAGATGTCTTCACCGCAAAGGAAGGCACCACAAAATGGAAGACATTCAAGAAAAAGAGAGGACAGGACTCAAGAAAGGCTCCAAACACTCCTAGAAATGTTAATGCATGCTTCTTAGTCATGCTCAAAATGGAGGATGCTTTAGAATACCTCCTGGACAGAAGGTTGGAATGGAGGACATGTCCTGGAAGAGGAGGAGGTCTGTCCTGCCCTGAGGTGAACCTACCATGGGGTTTTCTTGGCAATATGAGTTCAGAGAAGCTTTGCCATGGCCTTCCTTTGAGGCTGAGAGAGTGTGGCTTGCCACTCTTGGTGGCTGTGCCTACTATGTGTCTTTTCTTCCTCAACCTGGAGCCATTCCCATCCTTTTTTCATAGGCTGCATCTACACTGCAGAAGTAATGCCATTTGACACCGCTTTAACTGCTCTGGCACCATGCTATGGAATCCTGGGATTTACACTTTGGAGGAGAAGTCGCCTTCTCAGTCAGAGAGCAGTGGAGCCACAACAAACTACAAATCCCAGGGCTCCATAGCATGGAACCCGCAGGATGACCAGATATCTTCTTTCTCTGGGGTATACCTTACATTTCAGTCTTCTGTCCAGGAGAAATTCCAAAAATATCCTCCCTTTTGAGCATCACTAAGAAGCATGAATTTATATCTATATGAAGGGTTTCAGCTTTTACTGCCCATGTCCTCCATTTAACTTGAAAGCCCTACATTTTGCGGTGCCTTGTCCTCCTTTGCGGTTAGTACAACTGGTCACCATGGGAGCCAAAGGTAGCTAAAGTGGTGTCAAACTGCAGCCCTGGTCCTCTCACCTGGTGACCCTTCTGGTTTTCTTTCTTGTGACACCCTTTTCTGCCCCTTGGGTGAAGATGTTTAGTTTTTAGGGGTCATACATGGACCACTACTACCCCATAAATTCATGGGATGGGACCCAGATTTTTCCAGATCATTAGAATGAATAATGCTTCCAGCTTGTAAAAGGAATATGTTTGCATTAGTCGCCATTCCAAATATCACAGCAGTCAATTAACCTGTAAAAACCTAATTGGCTTTTTGACTAATTCTCAATACTGTGATGAGAGATTGGAACCTAGGTTTTATGTCATGTTTAGCTTTAACAAATGAAACAGTGGAAATCAAGGAGTGAAAATAATTATGAGGGGCGACAGGGGTGCCAAAATATTTCTCGTCTAGGGTGGCAAAATACCTAGAGCCGGCCCTGGGAACAACTGTCCCCAAGCATCTCCATCTGGAATCTGCTTGAGAGATAGGACTAGAACCACTGCAACGCATTGCCCCCTATCCTCAATTTCCTTCTGGATGCCATGGTCGATGGTAGATAATAATCTGATTCTTCCAAGACTACAATGAGTTGAAGAGCAACTGTCCTCTCAGTCACCTTGCTTAGAAATGGATGATGGGAGACCGGTCTGTATTTGTTCATGTCCAAGGGATCTAGGGAGGGCTTTTCCATAAACGGCCCTACCACCGCTTCTTTTAAGCAAGATGGAAAATAGCCCTCCCTAAGAGAAGCATATCTCAGGTGAGTCCTAAGTGCATCTCCTCCTTGGATGACCAGCCATGAAGGGCAAGGGTCAAGAGGGAAAGTTGTCTTCTTCACACTTCCAAAGAGCTTGTCCATGTCTTTGGTACTTACAGATTCAAATAGACCCAGTATGATCTTATTCACAGAGTCACTGGACACCTCACCTATAGCCTCTGCAATAATGCCAGTGTCCAATTTGGCTCTTATCTGAGAGATGTTCTCTGTGAAATAGTAATTTAAATGGTCAAAGTGAGGTGTGGAAGGCTCTAATAATGAGTTCGGGGGGAGGGGGGGCAAAGGTGCCTGAGTCAGGTCCCAGATGTATCCCCCCCCCCGACCTCAGCACTCCCTTTCTGCTTTTCTTTCCTTGGCACTTTCAATCCATTCCTTCCTTCTTCTCCTTTAACATACATCAAGTGAGTCCAAGGCCCTTTCAGCATGTTCCCAGAACCGGGGTGGGGGCATACTTTCTGGGGCTGAAGGTCTCTCCGCTGGTCTTCATCCACAGGGCTGGTTTGAAGGAAAAGGTATGTATGGGGGGGGGGTTGCCTAATACGGAACCTGTGGGCCTTTAAGCCTAGTTCCCAGGTTGCCAGGGGTGGGTGGGTGGGTGGGTGTCAGTATCCCCAGAAGGGGCTTTGGGGTCCCTCCATCTTCCTCCTCTTGGCTTTGGCCTAGATTTGGGTCTTCTCTCCTCCCAGACAGAGCCCCATCCCCTCAGAGAAAACTCCATCCCTCCCAAATAATATTGCTTGCAATGCTATTGAAGTACCTGGGCTCCAAGGCCATGCTTCTCTCCAAAGATCCCCCTGCCCTCTTTTCTCATAATAACCCCCCCCCAAGTACCTGGACCCCAAGGAATCCCCTGAGGAGGGGGCAGGGAAGAGAGAGGAGGACTGGCAGAGCCCCTGCCTTTCTTTGGGGTGAGGAGATCAGGGTTTCCTTCCTTCTTACAACCCCCCCCAACTCCCCTCCTCCAGAAGACCCTGCAGCCTTCGAACAATCTTCGAACAAACGAGGGCTCTCCCCACTTCCCTCCCTCAGAGCAGGCTGTGAGGGCGGCAGGTTCAGGGGCTGAGGCTGTGCATGCACATTTTCCACCAAAGGCCCCTCCTGACCATGCGCAGGGACCGCAAGGACCATGCTGCTGCTGCCGCTTACTCCACCGTCGGCCTTTGGAAGAAGGGAAGGAGCCCTGGGGGCGCAGTGTTTAAATGCCTGTACTGCAAAACTATAAGGTTGTGAGTTCAATACCTGCAAAAGGGTTCAAGCTTGACTCAGGCTTGCATCCTTCTGAGGTTGCTAAAATGAGTACCCAGATTTTTTGGGAGGCAATTAGCTTATAATTGGAAACCGTTTAGACACTGTTAGTTCAGTATGAAGCGGTATATAAATGAAGCTGTTTGTTTTTTGTTTGTTCCGGAATGGAACCCAAATGCGGAGCTGGACTCAGGAGGGAAAGGCTGGGAAGGCTCTGCTTTGTACATATAGCTCTGATGTCTGTCTGTCTGTCTATAAATATGTGTGTGTTTGCCTCTGTTCTTTTGGCTGGGAATGGAGCTGAGGCCTGAGGAGAGAAGAAAGGGTCAATTTTGTGCAAATGCAGAACTTCTGTGCATCAATGAGTCCAGTGTGTTGAAACAACAAAGAACTTTATTGAGAACACGTAGTCAGAAATTCGGTGTTTAAGCCAGTACTGCCCTCCCCAATCCAATGAATACATTACAACCCCCAAACCTAAAACTCCACCCTCTTCCAAACCTAGCCCCCACCTCCAATTCCCACAGTCTCTGCCCCACATGAAACAAGGTCCCCTTTGCCATTCCCACAAACAAGCCCTTTCTCTTAATGCTGGCCTCCAACTTTCTTCAGCAAACATCCCACACACAGCAAAAGCTATCATTCCCATAACTATTATAGACAGCTGCCCCCTCCCTCCAATTGCCACAGTCTATGCCCCACAGATAACAAGGCCCCCTTTGCTATTCCCACAAACTAGCCCTTTCTGTTAATACCTGCCCCCAACTTTCTTCAGCCAACATCCCACAAATTCCAACTGCTATCATTCCCATAACTATTCTAACCGGCTGCAGCCAATCCCACCCCTCTGTTTAACTAACCTATTCCACCACCCATAATCCCTACTCTAATTTATAAACGAAAGCAATAATCTATAATAAAGGCAATTAAAACCTCAAAATAACAAAATATAATTGAAAAACATAAACAGGCATATGGACACACAAACCTAACACACGAAATCACAAGGGCTTTTTCTTATCACAGCAAGATTTTAAATATATTACAGTGGTACCCCGGGTTACGAAAATAATTCGTTCCGCGGCGCCGTTCGTAACCCGAAAGCCTTCGCAAGCCGAAAAAGCCATAGGCGCTAATGCAGGAAAGCCGCGATTTCGTGCGAAATAGCGCCGAAAAGCACCAAAATTTTTTTCGTAACCCGAAAAAACCTTCGTAACCCGGAACAGTTTTTTTCTATTGATTTTTTTCGTATCCCGGGAATTTCGTAAGGCGGTGCTTTCGTATCCCGGGGTACCACTGTATTTGTTTTGCTTCTTGATAAATATAATGTTAGTTCATTTCTGGGATTTGTGTGGCTTCTCTCCTGTGTGGACTCTCTGATGCTTCACTAGGTATGACTTCCAAGGAAAACATTTCCCACAACGCTGGCATTTGTATGGCTTCTCTCCTGTGTGGACTCTCTGATGTGCCAATAGGTATGACTTGGAAGAAAAACATTTCCCACAATCCTGGCATTTGTTTGGGTTCTCTCCTGTGTGGACTCTCTGATGTCTCA